>MU227699.1:1211977-1257165 GCA_018584345.1 Thuja plicata
TATATATATATATACCGAGGCATGCACATAGGGGGGAGTCATTAAAAAGGTAAACACTTGGTATATATACTGAACACATCAGTTTACACATATCAATTTTTGATACTAATGCCAAAGGGGGAGATTGATAATCCTAAAGGATCATATTTGTCATTAGTATACAAGGAAATAATTTTTGTAGACTGTCGGTAACATGATCACTAAGTGACAACAAACAAAGGTCATCGAAACAGACAAGTGCAGAGGACACTAAAAGTATATTAACATAATGATCACTAACAAACAGTTTGGTGAGTAAACTGAGAACACAATTCACAGAGTAACCTGATAGACAGTTTACAGAGTAAACTGAGAACATAATTTACAGAGTAACCCGATAAACAGTTTATAGAGTAACCCGACAGACAATTTATAGAGTAAACCGACAACACAGTTCACAAAGGAACCCAAGAGCGAGACATCATCGAGAACAGTCTACCGAGAGACAATTTTATTCCTGAGAAAAGTGGATCTGAGATACACACCAAATAAAGAACTAAATTTTTATAATTAGCTTTAATGCTTAGCTATAAAACCATTTCTTGAGGAACAAGTAAAGCATATGTAATTATTTTAATCAGTTTAACTGATTGTAAACATGCAAACTAGAGATCAAGGTCAAGTTGTAAACCTTTGATCATAGAGTTTTTATTGCAAAGCGTGAAACCTAAATAGGTCAATACATTGTATAAATAGATGTAGTAATCAATCAGAACAAGATGATTTTAGTCGTAGTATACATCTAAAGGATGAGACAGAGAGTTTCATACAGAAAGACACAAAAGATAAAATTTAGTTATGAAGAACAAGATTCAAGGCTACTGAGCAGAACAGAGGTATTAATCAATCACTATAGGTGATACATATATCTTGTGAACTTAAAGGATCTGTATTCAGCAATTCAAGATTGCATACTATCAGGTCAACAAGTATTTTTGACTACTCTCTAACAATTGTAGCAAATAGAAGAAATCCTTTAAGAAGATGGACTTAACAATCTTTTTGTAAATCTCTTAACCGAGTGCACACTTAATAGTGTTGTTAAAATCTCTTAACAGAGTAGACCTAACCAATCTAAAATGTTACTCCTAACAGGGTCAGATCATTAGAAGTGATCACACTTGTAGCCTTAACCGACACCTTCCATTATGCAGATAGTGAAGCTTTGTGGGTTTCATCCCCACCACAGTTTTTACCTTCTAACAGAGGTTTTATGTGTTAATAATTCTTGTGTCATGTGTTAATGAATTTCATGTATGTTTCTATGAATGTTTACATGCAATTACATTTATGTTTTGATATTACATGCATAAAGTAGAAAAGCAATATGGTTGGTAATGCAAGTTAAGATTACTAAAGGATAAAAGAGATAAAAGTGTTAAAGGTACTGATTCACCCCTCCCCTCTCAGTACACACCATTCCATTATTTCCAACAGTGACTATGCTATGAACTCTTAGCAACTACAATTTTATGAGATTTTGGCTTAATCCATCATAAGGAATGACTTGAAAATGATAATAACTAATAGACATTTCCAAATGTATAAGATCCAATAAGGGTGCCAAAAAATAATAACTTCTTTCCTAAAGAATCATTCAAGAATAACTTTTAAATATCACTAAATGGTAGTGGACTAAATGATAGATGAAAAGATAGTTAGGTATGGACTCTATTTAGACAAGACACACATA
Organism: Thuja plicata; assembly: GCA_018584345.1. Taxonomy (NCBI): domain Eukaryota; kingdom Viridiplantae; phylum Streptophyta; class Pinopsida; order Cupressales; family Cupressaceae; genus Thuja; species Thuja plicata. The sequence continues at coordinate 1,213,710 of MU227699.1, forward strand.
ATTCCCCATCCTTATAGCAACAAAAATATCTCACAAAAAGAAACAAACAAACCTAGTTGTTTCTTTGATTACCATGGCATGTGCTATATGAGCTAGAAGGTCATCATTTTTGTGGCTCCTCCGATTGTCACCACAAGGTGGTCCCTTTTGATAGTGCCACATGACCATTCTAGTCACCAATGTACCCTATTGAAACCGAAAGAACAAAAGCATAGGTAAAACCCTAAACAAGAGTTGAATTAATCAAGAAAAAATAACTCTTCTTCAAAACTTATGTCAAATCTTCATGAACACGAACCCAATAAGAAAATAAGTCCTTTTTCTTTAATCGTTTAATACATTTAAACTTCTAACATGCTCAAAGTATCTCAAAAGATATATCTTGGAGACTTTAAACTCAAAGCTACCAATTGTTAACACTTGGAGGGCTTTTTACAATTGTAAGAAAAAATACCTGATCTAAGATTTTTAACAAAAACTTGAGGAACTTGTGTGATTAATTTTGGACCATGAGACAAAAATGGACTACATTTCATTTGCGAGCTTTAGGTGCAAGTGGTTACTTATTTGGGAGGGGCTTCTTAGCCCTTCCTTTTCTCCATATCTTAAGGAGACTTTTCTTTCTCTATAGAGTGGGCTTCTATATTTCTTTTTTGGGATCTATTTGTAAATGGGCATCAAGTTTCATTTGTTGGAATCCATCTCTTCATCCAAGTAAGCAAGTTACATTTATAGAGGGTCTTGGTGCATTACTTTTGCATTTAATTTAGTAATATTTATTTTATATTATACACCTATGATAGAATAAGCTTGAGTATACAAAATCTACTAGATATATTTTATTTGCATCATGCGACTTTACTAGTTTGGTGAAGATGTCACACACCATGTGACTATACATCACATTTTTCCAAATTAATATTATTTTTTTCATTTTGTACACACATGGATTATATATTAATCTTATATATTATAATTTATTGATTTTTGAAACTTTTGCACTTACCTTTAGTCTTTTGATCTTAGGTAGCTTCCATAGTAAAATCTTACAAGGATTGATCTTTTATGTATAAAACAAATTAAGATTGATATTTAAATACAACTCTAAAGATGCCAAGTGCAATACTTTGTATTTGAACTTGATACACTAATTAATTACAAATATCAAGTTAATCTTAAATTTATATTCAAAATCTAAAAATTCAAAGAATGTTTTCAATCTAAATCAATCTTATAAATCACAAATTTAACCTAAAATGAAAGGAAAATTGAATTTTAAAATAATCAGATTTAAAATAAATAAGAATAAAATAAAATTTAAATTGAATTAATATCAAATATTAATGAAAAGTTGTCACTCATACTCATTATAAATGAAAATGGAAGCGGAAATATGTTTTTGAATAAGCATATGACTTATGAGATAGAGGACTATTTAATATTCCATGGAGGAGACTTTTAAGTGTGTACAAATGAGATTTTTTAAGAAAAAAATATGTGTATTAAAATAAGTTGGAGAGTAAAAAGTGCTAAAGGATGCTTATCTTGGCCATTACAATCTCATTTATCATTTTAGATGAGGTATATATGGGAAGTGAGCTATATCTATTGTTCAGTTTGATGCTCTGCAATGTAAAAGTGGAGCCAAAAAGACAAGTAAATATAGGTAAAAGGCGAAAACAGGCGCTGGCTGTTGTGGCGTTGACAGGCCCTGCAATATGCAAATATGAAGAGCACTTGTTGGGAAGAGCTACCTAGTTCAACTGTACAGATATTGCCTTTACCTTTGCAACAAGTCAGCGCGTGGGTGGCTCGGTTCGGCTCAGCTCGGGTGGAGAGAGAGAAGAATGTGAGCATCACCATCAGTATCAGTAGATATTCATTCTTTCAACAAACCCTAAAGCCAGCTCTTTCTGCACAGACGGATAGCGAGTGAATGAGTGATAGAAGCCGGCGATCACGTTACAAGGTGATTACAGTTGGCAGGTATTGTCCTATGGCAGGTGCATTTCTTCCTCCTCAACCCCACAAACAAGTGTTTTTCTGTTTTTGAAGCATGAACAAATCCAAAGCAGACAAGACCAGGAGATTGGGCGACGAGGTTAAGGATTATGCATTTGCTATAGAGTATGAAGGCCCCCCAGCCCACCAGGCTCCCAAAGTCGAGCCTTTGCCTTTAGATGACAATGAAGATATTCCCACTGCACAATCATTATCCATTGATTTTCCCATCTCAACGCCACTGCCGGTTGTCCAACCACTTCCTATACCACGTTCGACGCTCCATACTACCTCCACTCCACTAGTCGAGGATGAAGATAGTAGAAGCTTATGCATTAACTTGCCAGCAGATCCCTCTTCTCCTTTAGAACGCGTTCCATCACACTCTCCTACCCCTACGTCAACCAGTCCCTCAGAAAATACAGAAACACCCAATGCAACAACTATAGAAGGAACTCCCATTACAGTTTTATACGGATCAGAATCAGATTCCCCTTTCTCAGGAAATAAAGAACATGAGCATAGTAGTGACAAATTATCAACAGAGGAAGCCGAAGAAGAATTTGATTCTTCTCCACCTCAATTTGGGAATGGATCATCATCAATATATCCTCAAAGCAGCGTTTCCAGAAATGAGGATGGGGTCTGTATTAACACATCGAGTGGTTTGTGTACTGGCTCGCAGCATTCTCTAACTTCTAGGGCCATTGGAAGTTCATCTGCACAGGAATATCATAATCCCAATTCTTCATCACCATCTCCTTCAGCCTCATTTCGTAATTCTTTATGCAGACTGGTCAATCCAATTTCAAATGAAGCAAAAACTAATGCTTCAGTAACATTTCAAAATGTAGACGACACAGAATCGGATAATCCATGTTCATCCGAGTTCAACTCTGCAGAGCTTCCACCGGTATCATTAGGTAAGATGGAAACTGGTTATTATGGAGGATCAGAAAAGCAGCAGGTAAAAGGCATATGCCAGAGATGCATGAAAAGTAATCGTTTAAAGGAGAAAGAGTCATGTTTAGTCTGCAATGCTAAGTACTGTAGCAGTTGTGTGCTCAGAGCAATGGGATCAATGCCCGAGGGCCGAAAATGTGTGGCTTGCATTGGTCAGCCAATTAACGAGTCAAGACGATCAGCACTAGGAAAATCGTCACGGATGCTGTGTCGCCTTCTTAGCCCATTAGAGATTCAGCAAATTATGAAGGCTGAGAAAGAATGCCCGGCAAATCAACTTCGACCAGAACAACTATATGTGAATGGGAGACAACTAAGACCAGAAGAAATGGCAGAATTACTTGGTTGTCCTCAACCTCCCCAAAAGCTAAAACCTGGGCGATATTGGTATGACAAAGAATCTGGACTTTGGGGCAAGGTCAGTATCTATAAACATTGGTAAGGTTAGAGTTTGTTGTAAAAGAGTTAATTTTTCTCAGCACCAAATGTAAGAGCATTAAAATTAACGAGTTGGGTACATCTTTCTTCCTGTTGAGATGGCAGGAGGGTGAAAAGCCAGATAAGATCATAAGTGCAAATTTGAACTTGGGAGGAAAACTTCTACCTGAAGCAAGTAATGGAAATACCCAAGTTTACATCAATGGGCGTGAGATTACTAAAGTAGAGCTAAAGATGCTAAAGGTAAGCCTCTGGTTTAAATTTTTGTGTTTTTAAGCTTGGATTTGGTAGATTTCTCTCGTTATTGTTGTATGATTCATGCCTGCCTTTATGGTTTTATAATTTTTTCCTCCTCCCTTGATTTACATGTTGGAGGTGCAAATTTTGTGTTCTCAAAGCTGGAATAATCTTCGTTGAATTTATGCATCTCCATACTCAAAGGACTTTCATTTTTACAGATAGTGTGCCCTTTTTCACGATTTTACTTTTCATCATGGCCACTGCTCTTTAGTTTAATAGTATTTGTATCTCCACGACTGGGTGCTGCTTTCATTGTGAACTGTAGGTTCCACCACTGATCTTTGAGGTTATTTCAAAATGTCCAATTTGTTGTTTCTACACATTTCAAAACACTGAAGTCACAGATACTTTACAAAAAGCATTATAGATGTTTTAAAACAGTATACAGAAATGCTCTCTATGATTGATGCCATCAAACTGTGTACAAACAAAACTGTTTTCGTGTCTTTGCAAATTATTTTGAAGGTTTGCTAAGCTTATTTGTTGTACCCAGAGAGCAGATGAATATTCTATATAGGTCATGCCTAGAACCTGAATAACTTACATTGCCTGTAAAATGCTCTCTTGGTCTGGGAAATTTGGCTTTGATGCTTTTTGTGAAAAACTCTCCTAAAACTAGATAGTAAAGTATGCTGACTTTGTTTTTGTTTTTCTGAAATGTTTTTTCACCTTGAATGTGTCTTTGCCATAATTGCCGATGCTGTAAATGAGAAGAAAATATGGAAAACTAGTTATCCAAGGTTCTCAAGTTGTTAATAAAAACAGAAACTTTATTAAATAAAATAATTGGATAACTTCTCGCTACAAAATAATCTGACTGTTTAATGTAATGTTGTTGAAGAATCAAAATGCTCTATAAATTGTGACTTATTAGATATTGCTACTGATTTCATGTATGCTGCATGCTTGATTGGAAGCTTACATACCAAATTGCTGAGAAGCTTGTCAAACCTTGATCATGCATAGTTTTTCATTTTTTGCATTGTTGTCTACATAATCCAAAGAATGGAATAGTGATGAAAATGCTTAAAAGTTCTTTGGTACCACGAGATATATCAATTCAAACACTAAACCTTGGGCATTGGTCTGTACAATTCTGGGTATGTTGACATCCAGTTTGTCAGTTTCTTATTGTGGCTGTTCTAGTGAAATAGCTAGAGTTGCAGTTTTGATGTAGGCTTTTATTCAAGATTGGAGTCTAGAATCAGATACTGGCAACAGACCGTTTTGTCTGGCAGTGAGAAGTCCTGGTTGTTCTCTTCAAATACCAAGTTGTTCCATTTTTTTGTCCATTTTCATTGTCACCCATGATCAACATTTTCTCTATGGGGTTTTGCTCCAGCTGTGGCTTTATTTTAAGCACAGCAGCAATGAATTGAGTTGTTTTCGGTCCTGAGCATTTGGTTTGTTTGAACACTAAAATGCACACATGTGAATTAAAGCTTTTTTTGGATCCCATCATAAATATTTTCTTGTGTAATGTAGTTGGCAGGAGTGCAGTGTCCACGAGACACTCATTTTTGGGTGTATTCTGATGGTACATACGAGGAGGAAGGCCAGAATAATATCAAAGGAAACATATGGGGCAAGGTGCGCCTTTTATTTTTGGAAAAAAACTATTTGAGTTTTGTTTTGGTTGTGTATTGAATTCATGCTTTCATTCTTTGAGCTCTTTATGTTGTTGTTTTCAAAATTTTATGGCTTTGGTTGTGAGTTTGGAGCATCTGGCTTACGATGTTTGCTAGGCAGGCCTTAACAAGGCTGATATGCTCTTTGCTCTCGCTGCCCACTCCTCGTGGGAGTTCCAATGGCTCAAGAGAAGATGTGAATAACCACTCAAGCAGATCTGTCCCAGATTACTTGGAGCAGAAAAAGATTCAAAAGCTTCTATTGCTTGGATTTCAAGGGTCTGGCACCAGTACCATTTTTAAACAGGTAAATTTCTAGTACTTAAAGAATATGATTTCCATGACACTTTGATTCATTGATCTCCATTGCTTTTGTAACAATTGGGGGCACTTTTCTGAATGATAATCTTGAAACACTGCAAAATGAAAGATGAGTTGCAATGGAATTGTAATGGCTAATCTCTATATTAGCTATATTTATTTACTTGGAAAATCTTAATGGAAATCAAGCTTTGCTTCTAACTTTAAAATTTATCTTTCTCATTAGATTTCAAGTTGTGTATCCTTTAAGAAAAGGAGAACATTGGAGACACAACTTGATCAATGATTTATGATTAAAAAAGGTCAAAGTAAAAGAAAATTATAAGACTGGACTCAAACATATATTTCAACGACTAAAGTTATAGAACTTGGTGAAATCAGCATATTTAAAAGATAAATGCTCAGAAGTTCCATATGGGTTGGTTTTGTTACTTGATTCACCTTTGTGGCAAATTGAACATTCATTAATCTTGTGGCTCTTAATTCCTGTTGGAAAAAGAGAATATATTTAAAAGATTAATGCTCAGAAGTTCCATATGGGTTGGTTTTGCTACTTGATTCACCTTTGTGGCAAGTTGAACATTCATTAATCTTGTGGCTCTTAATTCCTGTTGGAAAAAGAGGACATATTAGTATGCTTTTAAACACTGTTTAGAAAATACGTTATTCAGGAAAAGTAAATTAGTTGGCTGCTGTTATCTTTCAACCTATTACATACGGTGATACTTAGTATGCCTGAAGTTTGGCCCATTTTTTGTGAGTGCTGGCATAGACTGATAAGGATATATTCATAATATCATTAAGTTGTGCAACTGCAAATGGTTGTCCAACTATTGTAACCATTACGATTGTACCCTTATTTTGAGTTCTCAATTGTAGTTGTAAAAGGACCTTTATCTGTTGCAAATTATAGCTGTAGAGCTAAATCAGATCCTTAGGATGTAATTCTATTTTTTCTTTTTTGTTAGGTAAATGAGGGGTTTTATTTGGGACAGGCATAGAAAAAATCCATATAAAATTGTATGGAGTTGAATCTGTCTGGGGCTGGGAATACATATGGCAATACAATTATCTGAGGTCACAAAAAGCAAATAAAAATGGGAAAAACAATATGAGCACCTATAATCTAATAAGAAGGTTCACTGTGTACCCATTACGATTGTACCCTTATTTTGAGTTCTCAATTGTAGTTGTATAAGTACCTTTATCTGTCGCAAATTATAGCTGTAGAGCTAAATCAGATCCTTAGGATGTAATTCTATTTTTTCTTTTTTGTTAGGTAAATGAGGGTTTTTATTTGGGACAGGCATAGAAAAAATCCATATAAAATTATATGGAGTTGAATCTGTCTGGGGCTGGGATACATATGGCAGTACAATTATCTGAGGTCACAAGAAGCAAATAAAAATGGGGAAAACAATATGAGCACCTATAATCTAATAAGAAGGTTCACTGTGTGCCTATCCTCCAACAGTTCACATTAATACCAAAACCCAATGAGGCTTTTGTCAAACAGTTAGTGTGCTTTGTGTTTATAAACTGCAGCATGATGATGAATCACTAGTCTATGTACTAATTGGCATAGAACTCTGTTTATTCAAATTCTACTTCTTAATTTGTTTTTACTTTTTTTTTTTTTTTCTGGTGTATGTATTCTTACCATTGAACACACATGTACCCTAGATATGTTAATGATGGTAAAACTGCCAGTATTGCTCATTTGATATTGCTTTCAAGCTAGGATATGGCAAGTTAAAAAGACGTACTCTAATTGACAGCTGTGATTGGCATTTCACACTTATCTTAATTTCTTTTGGCTAAAATTAAAACTATATTGATACTGGAAAAATAGTCAAATCTATATGCTTGAAAGACCAGGGATCAGGTCCTTGCATCTACTACATTTCTCAAAAATCACGGCTAACATAATTTGGGTATAGAATACTCTCCAAATGGCAATACCGTCCATCAAACTAGTAACAAAATTTGAGAGGCAAGACATGAGACATATTGATACATGCTATCAAGATTATTAGCCGATAGGCTATTATAGGGGCAGACTTCCTCTGGAAAATTGTCAAATCTCATACTGAAAAATAATTCCGATCAAAACTTGCCAGTGAATTCCATCATATCTCACCTGGAAATTTTTTAAATCTCATACTGAAAAATAAATCCGATTAAAACTTGCCAGTGAATTCCATCATATCTCACCTGGAAATTTATTTTGGGTGTCTCAAAGTTGACCAGAATGTTTTCCAGCCACGATGACTATTGCAAATGGGAAAAGGTGATTTTGACCCGTGTTTCTTGTGAGCATGGCATCGACGGCAACAAATATCTCTGTTCACTTTGGCATTCACAACAAGCTTTGTTATCTGCATATCTCTGAAATATTTAGGCAGAGGAAGCTTTCTTGCAAAGGATTAAATTTGGTCGTAGGATGAAAACTATCATATGGCAGGCAGAGACGGAAAACACAGTCGGATCATTTTGCTCGTTATTTACCGACATATGTGCTTAAATATATGCTAACAATTAATGCAAACAATAAATGTAAACAAATTCAAGGGGCACTGTCTTAGAATTCACCGCCTCTGATCAAATATATTTTGATATTGCTTAAATGTTTATAAAGATTCTAGACTTTTAGACAATTTTACTAAAATTTTAAATACTAAATCAAAAAGAAATTTAATTTTATAAATAAATTGAGGGGCTTACTCCCCAAAATAGTCGACGCCATTATTACAAGCTACCTTAACGTTGTTTGATTTTTTCATCTGCTAAAACAGATTTTTTTAAATTCTATTTTTAAGCCATTTTCGGCTGCACTAAAGCATGATGCTGTCTTTTTTTGACGTTGATCATGTGAGTATAATAATTTTATTATTTATTTTGTTTATGTAAGTGTATTTAACAATTACATCCACATGTGTTCTAAAATGGTCGTAGCCTTGTAGTGTATGCATTCTCATTTTGGAATCATGTTTATTAAAATAATTAAAATTTAATATATAAAGGTTGTAATTAATCAGAGATGTTGAGGTAAGGCTGAAAAAAATGCCTGTGGATGTGAGAAAGGAGGTGAAATAACTCACTCACAAATGTTAATAAATGCGTATCGCACCGCCTTCAATCGCACCGCCTTGTATAAATCTATAAATTCACAATACCAGCATTATAATGGTGTTATTTCTCAATCCAGCATACCAGACTCCCAGTGGTTTTATTTCTGATGATTATTAGGCTAGAAACTTGCCCTCCAGAGGTGAGCGACAAGGAAATGAGAAGAAAAGTATGATTTCTAACTGGTCTTACCACATTTTTTTGCAAATATGTATTACGGTTTTAGATTGCTAAGAAGATGTATGCAGAAAATTAAGAATATTTTTTTTTTAAGAATCCCTTTTTCCATTTAAGGAGATGAGGTGCACAGTAAATTCCTTTTTTTGCATTCCAATACATTAATAAAATAATATACTTAAATAATCACAGTTACATAACAACTTGGTAATTTTCAAACAGCCATAATTTTATAGCTGAGACAATTTAGAAAAACCTGAGAAAAGGTTTGTGACTATGAAAAATTACATTTTCAATATTCTTGATTTACTCATCTACATTCCTCAATGCTTATAATGTTGGATACTCAAATCCTTTAGTAAACAATAATTAAATTTGACTATTTTAAATTTTTAAGAAGTGCAAATTGGACCCTAACAAAATGCTCTTCAAAAGTGAAGAGAAAGAATATATTTACTATTGCTGATTCTTGCTCGACAAACGTGGAGTTTTGCTTTTCATGTAAATTTATATTCCTTTCAAAGAGTGGAATTCCTCTTACCATTTACTTTGCTATAAGAGAATGAAGTAAAATACTATTAGTCTCTTGATGAAGTAAAATACTATTAGTCTCATGGCTATCAAAGTTTTACACCAACTTCTTTGTTAATTTATATATTTTTAATTTTCTATTATTTTATTTGAAATAAGAGAATATATTTTTGAAAATTCAATAATAATCAGTATTCTTTATTAATTTAATTTAATTTAATTTGTTTTCAAGTGCTACTCTATAGGATATTGTCCTTTGGCTGAGCAATTTGACCTTTCTCATCAAGCAAATTCTAAAAATTGTGGCATTTAGATTCATTCTTTTAATTTCCGGATACAACAAAGTTAGAAAAATATTGATTAAAATATTAGCTCAAGGAAATGTTAGTGTAAAGATCAGTAATTGTTGAACTATTTGAAAATGCATATTACAAAACTTTATAAACTTTATGATTTATCATGATCTGTACGCAGCCGGACCATTTTCTTTTTATTATATTTCATTCAGCTATTAAATAAAATTATAAATGTCATTGTTCTATTGCTTTATCTTTGGTTGTTTTCATATAGGATATTATTGTAACACCTTTTGTTTGATCTTTTTTTTCTTTGCATAGATAATTGTGAACTGTGAAATAACTTTTACGTTTATTTGGTGGTTTTAAATTTTTGATTATTTTTTTTTCTTGGTTTTGCAGTTATTTTTGTGACAATGTTTGCCATAATTATTTAGAGCTATTGCGGCATAGAGTAAATGGTAGAGATTTGCCCATCTTTTGTTAAACTTTTCACATTCTATTTATCAAACCTTATATAGCTTGGTTTTCTAGATGGCTACATCATCTCACATGGTTAGGACTCAGGGGTACAACTATGTATCAATATGCTTAAGGTGCATTTAATGCACTTTGTTGGTTCCATGTTTTGCCTTAGAATTTTTAGATTTTTCCTGAAAATGATTTTTTGAGATGTAATCATAATGGTTTTGTTACAAGCTGAGTCATTACAATAAGTCTTTTAGTTGTTTGCTTCTACAATTTTGGACTAATATTGCCAAGTTTTATGTATAATTGTACTGATGTGTTAAGTCTTGTAAGTTAGAATGGTTATATGTTTTAGTTTAAATGGAAAATTATGAAAGTGGAAGTCTTTGGGTATTAAATATCCATTTTTATGAGCTGCTCCTTAAATGTGAAAATAGCATTTATGTTTTTTGAATCATGACAATTGTATGGAACATACACCAGCAAATAGCGGCGAATGTATCCAATGTAATATCTACAAAACATTTCATGATACAAAAACATTGTGTTCAACTTACCCTTTTAAATTAAATTGCATACATTCCTTTCTTTTTTATTTCTAAATTTAAGATCGCCTCACTTATATTGTTAAAAATAGCTCCAAACAACAGTGGTTTTCATTTGTTGAAATTCTTCTGGCTTTGGACATATTACACACAGTATATCTTGCTATCAGCATAACCATTGCACCTTCTTTTGGTGCAAGTGCTAGTTACTATTCTTGATCCCTTGTACTTGATTCCAACAATTAACTACAAATAAAGTATGTAATAAGATGCTGTATTGGATGCCTAGGGTAACTCCATCCTTTGTGTTTGGCATGAGGACGACAGTGGCAAAAGCATTTGGAGCTGAACACAATGAAAACAACCCACAACTCAATTACATATTTCACTCCATTGGAAATTTGCTTCTTGGTAACACTATTGTCACGTTTTGCTTCTATACCTCTTGAATTTGTCTAGAGCTTACTGAAATGACCCATCTCTAGGTCTATATTCCTCATTCATATAATTACCATGTTGAAGATGTGTTGACCAAGAAACACGGAAGTGGCCAACCTGAAAGGAAGAGAGAGATTGCGTGGGGAGAGAAGGGTGTGCAAAGAAAGAAAATGTACATGTTTGATTCAAAGGGAGAATAAGATAGGGGATTGTGCACAAAACATGTACAGAAGACCAAAATTACCTAGAGGAGATAAATACCTACCTTAAGAGCCAAGGAAAGAAAAAAACCCAAGTAATTTTGAGTTACCTGCATATGAGTGTTGTGGCATAACAACCCATGATAGTGACTTGAGAAATAATCACGATGAAGGAACCAGAGGACCAATCACATAGAGTACAAACAACCCTATATAAATAACAAATGTGCGATGAGGTATGAACTAACAACTTGCAAAGAAAATTAATACATTATGCACAATATTAAGTACTAAAGTGACTAATATCTAATAAGAAGGATAATCTAGAATGCCACATAAGTAAACTTAAGCCATGTGAGTGAGATAAAACCACATTCACACCAAAACCCCCCTTAAGTGCAACTTAGGGAGATGAAAATATTATGCAAAACTGCAAGATGCAAGTTAGGTCCCAAAAATAAAGGCATGTTAGGTACCCATGCACAAATGCAATAGAATGCAATATCTCACAAATGGAGAAAAGGAGAAAAAACATGTGGGAGAAAACTCCTCTCCAAAAGAGAGAAAACAAAGGACTAAAGAAGCCTCCAAAACAATATCCCCCCCCCCAAAAAAAGATGATCATGAAGAACATCACTAAAGCATGAAGAAGCTATAGACAACTGTCAAAGGATGCCTAATACAGTGTTGTAACTAAAGAACCAACTCTAAAAAATATGATAATTTAGGATCAAGAAGACAACAATATGCATAAGTGCCCCAAATGACACAACTCAAACAATGATTAGATGGCAAACAAAGACAAACCATCTATCAATCGAAAATCTTGATGGCACATGAATCTGCATGAGTGATCTCATCATCACTACTCAACCAATGCAAGTTGAAAATACAGGTGGAATAGTCTGAATAACCAAGATCATCTTAAGAACCAAGATGAACATGAGGATGAAAGGTTGCCTCCAAAAATAGGAAACCGAGGAAGCATTAGCACAAACAATATATTACACCACCATAATGTTGACAAGGGAGAGACATGATAAGTCCATTGAAACTGTGTATCACCAAGCATTGAATGAAGGAGACAATACAACATCTAAAGTGACCAAAATAGAGTACCCCCAACTGCAAAAATGATGTGCAACAACAAGGCAGACATGCACGAGGCAAGAATCACTGAGATCCATTATTGTCATGGAGGGATGCTCACTTGACAAAGCTGTAATTTGAAAATAACAAAGGCACTACACACCCGCTATGTCACTTTGTAATACGGTGCGAGTACAATAATATGGCACTTGGCAATTGTGCAAAATCTCCCAAAATACAAGAACAGGATGTGGCACTTTACCAAAGATGCTCAAATGATCCAAAAGGACACAAATGCTATATATACATATGAAGCAGCCCAGATGAAGCCAACCCACACAAACAAGAGTTCCAAGTCCCAAAACATCCAAGTAATTAACTAGAGTGTACAAAGACAAAATCTTGAATTAATTGCATGGATAGATTGAAAGTGCTCTGAAAGACCTTTCCAACACTACGAGTGTAATGTTCCCTTTCTGAAATAGTATTTAATAATAAATGAAAATAAAAATAAAAATAAAATATAAAAATAAATAAAAAGATAAATAATAATAAAATATAATATATAATTTAATTACAAGATAATCTATTTGTAGCAGACCAAGGCAAAGATATATAATACAATAACCAAGTAAAAATTGATATGGAACAGAGTCAGCACCATTTTGTGGCCTAGGAACCATGCCGTGATTGGAGTAATGAGACGTGCCGCTAATAGTCAAAGTATCTTTGCAGCAGGAGGTTGCTGATTGATACAAAATAGACTATGGTAATACCATCAGTTACTATCGTTCAGCCGAAGTAACTCTAGTACGCAGTCAAAGAAAATATATTGAGTGTCAAAGAGGTAGCGCTACCTTCAAGTGACTAATCGGTGGTTTATACAAGATGATTGATATCATTATGGTGACTATCGTTCAACTGGAGTTACTTTAGTATATGGTCAAAGAAAATATCTTATCGAGGGTCAAAGAGGTAGCGCATCCTTCAAGTGACTAATTGATGGTTTATACAAGATGATTGATATCATTATGTTGACAGCGATAAAGAACAGCAATTGTGTCATCCTAAACATTATCGAGTATGCTATGAAGGGGTGCGAACTATTTGATCACAAGCAGCAAGTAAACGGTTGTGATTAAGTAATGAGAGGCAGGATAGTAAGCAACAATGACGAGTTGAAGACCATTCATGATGGAAGGGTACGATGATTATTATGAGCAATACAAATCTGAATTGGTAAGGAGATTAATCACTTAACCGGTGAGACACAGTATTTGCATACCAACCTGAATTACACCCATTAGTATATTGGGAACTATTCGGGGATGTTGACTTAGCAAAATTTAGTGAATTACTTAGTCAAAGAATTTGTTGAACCATTGAAGCCAACTACTATTCACTTCAAGATTCCGCTCATTAAGTATATGAATCAGAATTTGAAGATTCAACTTTATAAATAGCCTTTCTCCAGCCAAGAGCACATCCCGTTTTAGAGAAATAAGAATAGCATGAGAAAAGAAGAAGAATAGGAATGTTAGTGTGCTGTCACCTATAGATGGAAAAGAAGAAAAGCATATTATGTTGAGGATTTCCCCTGGATAAACCATCTGTATTATTCTTGAAGACACCTAAAGGAGCTAGGGACCATCTACCTTCTCTCTGGGTTTTCCTTTTGGGGTGTCGACTCCCCCTTGATGTGGAAGACCTCGAATCATTCCAAATAGTCCCAACTCCTGCATCACCTCTACCTCTACAATCTCCAAGGGGATATACAATTCACATTTAGCATTAATAGTCTCTTGAATCGTACAAATAATCCTCTACCATAGTTGTTGAACCACCAAATTCTTTCCTTGAAGGATTCTATGATTACTTTACAACCACATCTGCCATAAGATGGAAGAGTATCGATGTTCCACATCACCTGTGGTCTCCCCAAACTCCTCCAGAACTCAGCTAGAGAAGAGACATGAATATAAGCCCGGCTCAAACTTCCCACCATAAGTGCCAAAGTTTTGTTAGAAAAGGAGCACTAGAAAAACAAACGAGAACAACATTCCTCACTATTGCCACAAATGATACAAATAGACGGCCCCTGAAATCCTCTCCTTTACAGGTTATCCCAAGTGAGACACCTTGAGCAACAAGCCAAAGGAAGAAGTTGCATTTTGGCAAGCAAACTTATTCCACACATTCTTCCACCTCGAGACTTCAATCCCTCCATATTTGTCTAGCTCCAACTCCTAATACCACAGAGGCCCTTGAATACACCCCTCTGGGATTAGGGCGTCAAGCCAAGATATAATCCGTCATCAAAGTGCTACAAGCTCTTCCTGCTGAAATACATGTTAACTCTTCCCAATCCTCAATTAAGCCCCTTGGCAGCCACTCAAGAGAATCCTTTCACTTAAAGACACTCACCTGCCCCAAGCACTGAGGAAATATGAAGTCCTCTACCCAAGACCACCCAACCTCCATGAGGCTATGACAGAGAAATTGTAAGTGCAGATACATGAATAGGGGTGGGGGAAGTCATCCGAAGAGCCATACCAGAAAAAAGCCTCAGAGCCCTTGTTACAAAGCCAAAACAAACCTTGTTTAATTAAATTGACACACCTTTTAAGAGTGTCCCAAATCATAGACCCCTTACTCAACAGGCAGATCTTAGGCACATCTTCACTCATCACCTCCCTTCAATACTTAGACGAGAGGATCTTGGCCCAAGCTTGGTCTTGGTTAGTGCACTGCTGCCAATAAAGCTTAGCAGCCAAAGCTTGACCAGTGGGGTTTGCGTCTTGCTTCATCTATAGATAATCTCCCACATAACCAAACTCCACTTCAACAAAGCCAAATTACTAGCCCATAAGAATTGCCTAAAGAGAGAATTCAGTTCCTTAATGAAGCTTAAGGGAGCAACTTGCACCTATCACCTGTAAATAGGAAGAGCTTGAAACATAGATTTTAGTAACATCACTCTCCTAGTGAAAGAAAGACATCTGAAAGTCCAATGGCCTACTCTTTTGTGGAACTTCTCCAACACAATTTGCCAAGTCCCTTTGGGCAAGGGATCAACAGAGTGGTTGATAACAAGGTTCAAAAGGAAAATTTCTAATCGAAAATTTTAGAATCAGAGAAATCCTAAGCTGAATAAAGGGAGGGATATTGAAGAAATGAATGGAGGAATTTCCTTGTTTAATCCTCATACTCAAAGCTGCAAGGTAGATATCTAGAGTGTATTTGATGTTAGTCACTTCTCTGATTTTGGCAACTCCCATCAAAGCAGTGTCGTCCACAAACTGTAAGTGTGAGTGAGAAGGCAAGCTATTACCCCAACTCCTACCTTCAATAAATCCTTGTTTCACATGGGACTTTATAGCTCTTCCCAAACCCTCAACCATTAAGAGGACAAATATGGTGATAGAGGGTTACCTTGCCAAAGAACATGAAGTAGAAGTAATACAACTTATCACCCATTTAACCTAGTCTAATCCAAACCCAAATTCAGGGAGCACTTTTTGAAGGAATGACCATTTCACCTGATCATATACTTTGGCCATGTCTAGTATGATGAACATGGCCTTCTCCTTAGAATTTGCCATGGAGTGAATGGCCTCAGCTGTGATGACCAACACATCCAAAATTCCTCTGCCTGCCACAAATATGCCCCTGCTATTTAGAGATGACCCTGTTAAGCCATGACTTAAACCTCTCCACAATCAATTTGAGATAATCTTATATACCACATTGCAGAGATCCGTGAGCCAGATTAGATCCAACGAATTAGACCCTTCCCTTTTGGGGATAAGAACAAGAAACACATAATTCATTTCTCTCAACATTTGTTTGTTTCTTTGCGATTCTTGCACTTCCTCCAGTAAGTCAAGTTTGATAGTCTGCTAGAATTCTTGAAAGAATTCAACTGGGAATCCATTAGGTGCAGTGGCTTTCCATTTCTTCATCTGAAACACAATCCCTTCCTATTCATCGAGAGAGATGGGACTATTAAGCATCTCATTCGTCTCATTAGACACTAATGAGGGAATACAATCCAAAATAAGATTCTCTTCATCCACTGCAAGGGGCAAATCCTCTGTGAACAAAGAAGAGTAATAAATAAAGCTGGATTTTAAAATGATCTAGAATTTGATCGAAGCAAAAATGTTTCTTTTAGCACAACTTTCACCTTTAATGAAATTTAAACGCAAAATGGAATTAAAATTGGATTTTAATTTACTTGGGGTAAACCTACAATGCCTCTTTAATCAAATTAGAGTTGATTGGGGAGTGAACATAATTGGGCACAAAACTTCCAAATGGGATGTCAGGTTAAATCTAATTTAATAATATATCGAATGCGGGGAGATATCACAGCAGGAAAATCAATATTTTTTAAAGCACTTTAATATGATTCAGATCAGAGAGATGATGTTTCCGCAGGTCATGTTGGATATTCAGTTGTCTTTTCTATTTTATCGTTATGATTTAATTTAATTTGGTTCCTACTTCGAGCATTTTGTATGAATCTGCAAATATTTCAAATTCTTTTAGTAAATTTGTTTTTGTTCTCTTTAATTCCCAATTAATGCAAACTTTATTGTATATACTCTTTCTGGTCTCTTTATTATGTGTTTCTCTTTTGAACAACTATGGTTATAGTTTTAATGCTTTTATCATTCCTTTTCATATAAATGCATGACCAAAAAATTTGACGTTCAAAGGAATATTAATTCTAGTTTTTTAATGATAATTTAGGTTTAGAACAATATCTATTACCATTGTTAATATTCCCTCAAATGTCAGTGCTATTATTTTCATCTCTATTTACATTCTTTTTTTTATAATTTTGGGAATCCTCGACAACCCTCCCTCTTCTTATGTCCTCTTGTAATCTCCTGTTTTTTGTTTCCCCCCACTGCGTTCCTCTTTTATTTTGTAAACCTGGGACTGCAAGTCACTGCTCTGTTGTGCTCTTCATCTTGATGACAGATCATGAAGTGTGGTATGAAATGTTGAAGACTTGAAGTTAAAAAAAATTAACATAGCTTTATCCAGAAGCACTCTTTATGCGGAATTGGATTCGATGTTATGAAATTTGTTTTGAACAGATTCAGGTCTAGGTTTTACATTTAATAAATACACTTTAAAGTTTTGGTTGGCATGACTTGTGCTGGCCTTTTGTACCAGCTATGGTTGAATTAGGGTAAGCTAAATGTCACGATCTCAAGACAATCTGATCCCATGTGTTAATATCTTTTTTGAATTGATTATATATTATAAAAAAAATAGGCACAATACAAGAATGCTAGTCAAAAATGACCACAAAGAGTTCTAGTCAGGAAGATGACAGAGTTTAGGACTTAAAAACAGTAGATATAGATCGCCATTACAGAGATAAGATATATCATAGAATCAGATAGACTAGAAGTTCCAACTTTCCCTATATTCTAAGTCACAAGGTTTGAATTTGAGTTTGGCAAGAGCAAAAATTCAAAAAAATATCAACATTAAATTCGCCTTACATAAATTGATATATTTTTAAAAATAAGTAATATCCATTGCTAAATAATTTAACAAAATAACTCAATATTATTTTAAAATAAAACAATTATTATATCAAATATCATAAAATTTGGATGAAGTTCGGCAAGGGTAAAAATTCACCAAAATTCAATTTTCATTGATGAAGTTCAACGGATGCTTTGACTTAGCCTTTATCTATCAGACCCATTAAAATCCAGGATCAATTTCTGAGATACTTTCATTAAACCTAACCACCTTCCAGCTCATAGCCTTCATCAGGGGTATACTGTTTTCCTTGAGTCCTATATCCCCCAGCATCATCTCATATGTGTACTCCTTATTGTGCCTGTTTTGAAATTCCATGTACTCCTTTACAAATTTGTCATTCACTTCTCTGGCATAGGGCCACTGCCTAGCAAACTTTAGATGAGACCTAATATAGACAGCATGACGAGTGTTCAGCAACTTCCAGAACTTCTCTTTTGAAATTTCCATAATGTAACCTGCATAACGATAGAGTGATATATGAGTCTCTTTGAAGACTCAGTAAACTTCCTCTTCTTAAGAACCTTGGAAACAGTCCTTGTTTCTACTATTCCACAAAAAACCATAGAATATCTTATAGCAGTAGCAAAAAATGACCAAAAAAGATTAAGAATATTGCTAAAGCCTTTGACGTAACCAAATAAAATCTCTTGCCAAGAAAAATAAGCTTAATCCAAACTCCCCAGATCAGAAAAGAAGAAAAGCCGAATTTCTTTGGCAGAAAACAATATTTATATGGTCTCAATGGTTTCAAGGATTCTGGAGAGTGAACACAGACTGTTATCAGACTGAGAATAATCCATACTAATGGGCAATTTTTTTAAGAGAAGAAGTCACTTAGAGCATGCTCTTTTTGGGTTCATTATCCTCATTTTTGACTAGCTTTGGCTGCCTTGAAGTTGCATAATTATACGTTCATGGTTTTTTATATTGGATAGTTGAAACTGATCTTCATGGTCATCTGTGCAGCATCTCATGGATCACTTTGCTATATTTCTTAGTTATTGAAAATCTATAATTCACTGTTGTGAATGAAATTGCAACAAATAGGCGAGTGGAATTTCAGCTAATCTCTATATTGGATATTGACAGGCAAAATTTCTCTACAAAGATGACAAATTTTCACAGGAGGAGCTGCAAAGTATCAAACTAATGATACAGAGCAATTTATACAAGTACCTCAGTATATTACTTGAGGGACGTGAGCGTTTCGAGGAGGAAACCTTGATGAATTTGAAAGGCCATGATGTACATGAGCAAATCTCTCCTGCAGGTATTCTTGTTGGAAATAAATGATTGGAGATTCTCACATAATGAAGGGGATTTAGTTTTTTGCACAATATAAATAGATACACCATAATGAAGGGGTTATAACTAAATTGGATCTAACAAGAATTTTTGATTTATCTCCATGTGTAATTGAAGCTCTTTTGTGGAAGCATCAAACTAGCAATATATGAGATGAACTTTGGCATGTTTGGTTACAACTTGCAGCTTATTGCCCTTTTAGATCCATGCACGAATCCACCTTTAACTATTTTAAATTTGGACTGAATTTTAGTAGCTAACATTGCACTTGTATAACATCGATAATCACTTTAGTGCACTTAAGCTCGTGTAATGTTATGAAGAATAGCTCTATGGCTTACAAGATTCTATGTAGTGAAAGAAGTTGATGTTGAAATTGCCATACACTGAATACTTGCATTTGTTTTGTGCTCATTAATTTTTAAAGCAATGATTGTATCTCTATTCTAGTGGTTTCCATAATTGATCACTGACACTAATATCAATGGTTGATCCAACACAGATTCCATTGTGTCTGACATCAAATTCATGTATACAATCATAAGCAGTTTCATGAAGCAGAAGCTCCTTTCTTTTACTTCGTTAACATGAGGCTGCCAAACCTTGGTAGATTGTTCTGTAAAATTTAAGTTCAGCAAGGGATGATAGCATATACATATATAGGGAAACTAATTTGTTTGCAAGTTTAGCTATATGCGACCTCAAAATTTAAGTGTAAACATTCATTTAATGTATCAAATTGAATATTAAAATTAAATCAAAATTTGATTGACATAATTGATAGCAGTATACTAGCAATAAATATAAACTTCTGATTTTATTTGTTAAAGTTTTTGATAGACATAGTAGTATAAAAATTATAGTACTAAGTACAACAATGTTATTTGGGCAATCAATATTGATTGAGCTCTTTTAATTTGAGTTAGTTTGTATATCAATTTGTGGCTCAACTAATGGAATCCCAGCCAACCCTTGTACCTCCACTTTGTTGATCTGTCTAGCATCTTTAAGATTGACATCCTCAAATGTGGCAAAAGTCAATTGATACTTAGGAGTTTATTGATCCTAAAGTTTCAAGGCACTACGAACTACGACTAGCTTCTTGTTTTATAATTCGCTTCTCTTGATCAATTTGATGAAGCTACAAGTGAACCAATACTTTTAGCAATAGAGGAACTAGCAACCTTTGGGAGTAGACAAATGGCAAGATGCCTTACCTTTGTTGTATTCTTCCCATGTTATGCCCAAAATCTGACAGGGTTGTTTTGTGCAAGAGGGATCCTGTCAGGCCTTTGAATGTTGAACTCCAAAGGTTGACTATTTGGATGCATTCTCACCACTAGACTTATTCTCAATGAACTTCATGGACCCCTCCATCTCATCATCTTTAAAAGAAAGAACTTTGTTAGATATAGGTGCATACTGCTTGGGGTTAAGAGCATAAGCAGCCATATGAAGAAGTGTGTTCCTTGCGTTCCACATCATTATAACCATAGGCTTGATATGCTTGTCATAAAATTGTAACAAAAGATCCTTGCTATGAATTGCTTGCTTCATTTGGTCAAGTATGCTATTGAGAGTCTCTAAATCTCTTCTAGGCTAGTAGAGCCCATATCAACATATTTTATTATTCTCCATAATAGGTTATATGATACGGGAAAAATATTTGCAAACAACATTTAAAAAATTTAAAGAATTAGAAATTTAAAAATAAAACAAAATGAAAAGATTTAAAAGTGAATGCTAAATCTTTTAAAAAATAGAAATTAAAGGTAAACTGCTAAATCAAAAGAAAACGTATTATATAAACATTCTTAACGCATACTGGACTGCCAAGCAATATCAAATACCTTTTGTCATGCCTTCTCTTCCTTTGACTTTGATTCAGCCCTTTTCTTCCACTCTCCACAAACCAAAATGAATTGTAAAGCCTTTCAAACTCCGAACATCCTTTGTAGCAAAATGAAATAGCTCTTTCTATTCTCTATTGGTTTGAGGAATTCTTTCTTTGGAAAAGACCTAAATAATGCAAGTGATGTGTAGTGGTTACATACAAATGTTTGTGTATCTCTAGGCTCAACTACCAATGTCTTCACTCAATTATTTTTTCTGGTGTTTTTTAAAATATTGTTCAATTCATGAACACAAAATGGAGCCCAAAAAATATATTTGTGAGCAATCTTAACCATCAAACCAACTTATTAACATGAGTTGAATATGTCAGAACTTGCACAACACTAAAAGGTCCAACCTTGTACAGCCTCCATTAAAAGTTGAAACTAAAAATTTGCAACCCTTGCATTTTCTTGAGCTATTAGTAGCACTGCAAAAGTAGGAGCTTGCTAGACATTGAACAATAATATTGTGGTTGATGTCAAATACCAGTCCATCTATCCATGACTATGGAGCAATCCGACCTAATCCATGTTTGTCGCATGTCCATCAACACTTTCACCTTTGAACATTGTTTGTTAAAGAGGGAGGTATGCAATATATGTTCTGCCAAGGGTGCATACTAGGATCCTATTGTTTTCTAACTAAGTTGCCGGTACAAGTATGGGTATGAGAACTGGGTACATGGGTACGGGCAAATTGTTTTTGCCCTTGGGTATGTGGGTTTGGGTACATCCGTACCCAAAAAATTTAAAGAAATATACAAAATTGTAAAACTAAATACATCTGATAGTATGATACTTCATCATTTATCAATGCCAAATGCCAATTGATAGCTCAGAATTTCAATATTATGTCATATCATATAATATATATCATATTATGCAGCTTTAGGGTTTTTTGCCAAAAAAGGGTAAAAATTGTTTTTAAAAAAACTCATTGTGCACCTTTTTAAGTGCTTGAGCATGGGTTTCCCCTAGGTACGCCCAAGTGCTTGGGCGTGGGTATGTGAGTGCACACCCACAACGCACCTGGTGCGCCTAGGGCGTACCCTGGGTGCACCTGGGCATACCTGTATTGGGAAAACTTGGTGTGGGTGTGTGGTATTGGGGGTGCGAACCTGGTAACCAAGTTATTTAAATTTAAACATCTCTTCAAAATTAGGAGATTGTGCCACATTAAATGGAATGGCTTGGGTGAATTTTTTTTGGCTACTAATTCACCAACATCCTCATGTTTGTATTTTTACCATTTGTGATAAAAGTGTCCTTCATGTTCTCTCTATTAGAACTCTCCCCTACTATTACTCTGTCCTACCAACAACAAATGATACATTGGCATCAGTGTATATCTAATTTTGACCCACTCTTCTTTACTGACTTTACCATTTCAACCTACTATTCCAAAGTTATTTCTCACAAACCTTAACCCCATGTTCACTCTCAAGTCTCACCTAATAAATGGTGTCCAACTCTACTATAATTCGCATGCAAATCAGTATTGCAAACATGAAACAACTAATGCTTGCCGCCCACTGCAGTTTTGGACTGATTATTCCAAAATGGTGACATATTGGATGAAGGGTTTCTAACTTTTTTGGGAATGACATGCAAAACAGTTTGGTGCAAAATCACTTGTGTTTTCAAAAGAATGAGAACCTCACCACTCCCTTCGACTTCATTTTTCTTTATGTTAACATTCCCTTCACTGTTTGTCTTATACACATCATTGCTGCTTATGTTTACTTGCAAAGAAATATGTGGCAGCAAAACAACAAATTGAAAAAAAAGAAAGTAAAAGCTCTTTGGACAAAAACCAAAATGGAAATAAATTTGGAAAAAACAGCTGTGGGATTGTGGCATATCTTGCAATCAATAAAAACGATCTTCAACGCACAGTGTGGCTGCAAATCTTCTTGCTTGCTGTTTTTTCCTTTCTTTTGTTCAAGTTGCAAAAATACTCAAATAAAAATGGCAAAAAAAATTTCAGGAATGGGTTTATGTTCTAAGGTGTTTAGGGTTGCATAAGGGGTGTGGGAGGGCTTGTGGTCCTCTACACGTGCATTTTATTTTTTTCCTTCTAAAAAAATGGAGTATTCTTTTTCTTTTACAAAACATTGAAAAATATTGATGTTAGGGATGCTTGGAGATCCCTAAGATGGCTGAGCAACATCTTAGATGTCCCTTTGCCATGTTGACGACATCCTTAAGAATCCCGGGAGATAGGAGAGATTTACAGGATGTCCCCTCACATATCAATGTTGTAGGAATGACAATGGGGACAGGAATGGAGGTTTTAGAGGGGAAATCTGTCCTTTGCAGGCCCTTACCCCACTCCTTTTAATTTTGGCCGTTTTTGAAAAAAAAATGATGGAAGGGGGGGTTGCATGGATGCCCCCTCGATGGTTGAGGGATGCCTTAGATATCCCTGGCCATCTCGATGATGTCCCTGGGAATTCTCGGAGATAGGAGATGTCCCTTGATGTCTTGTGAGGCCAGGAATGGCAACGGGCACAGGATAAGGGTTTTGGAGGGGGGACCTATCCCTGTGTAATACAACTTTCTACATCAAATTCAAATCCCATTTCAAACTTTTTATTTAGCTCTCTGCTACATGTCAAGTCTGTTTTGTAAAAGCATTAACAT
Organism: Thuja plicata; assembly: GCA_018584345.1. NCBI lineage: Eukaryota > Viridiplantae > Streptophyta > Pinopsida > Cupressales > Cupressaceae > Thuja > Thuja plicata. Next base: position 1,237,648 of record MU227699.1, read on the forward strand.
TAATATTACCTTCACACAAACAAACAAAATTCGATAAATTTGAACTTATTGCCCAATTGCATTCCATATCCGATTATTAATCATTTAATTCATACATTGGAAGAGTGAGACAGGGCCTATTATCAATCATATAATCATATTGTTTTTTGAAATGGATGTAAAAGCATGCTGAATCAATAGATGATTATCCTAGTAACCATTTTAAACATTTGAAAACCTGACAATTAATAATATCATTCCAATTATGTTTACATAAAAAATAGAAATTGGAACATTTGAAACAAAATCAGAGTGAAGGCAAACCAGGTTATGAAATATCTTTCTTGAGAAAACAAAAAGAATCAGGCTAAGCGAAGGTGAGTTAATAAAGCCCAGGTCACCCGAGCTTTAACCATACTTAGGTTTGTTGTGGTAGCTGAGGCCACAGCATTAATCATACATTACCTCTTTCAATTTTATTTATTTATGCTGATTTATGGGTGTTGTCCTTGGGACAGTTTTTCATGTGATGTATCTTGTAGGTGTCCGGTCATACACATGTTTAATCAGTCATACAAGTGTTTTTGTGGAGTAATTTACAGGCATAAATCATGGGATATCAATAATTAGTAATTACATCTGTATTAATGAAAATACAACGCAGCATTTAGACAGTTGACTTTTTAATTCAAATTATGTTTTTTTATGGATAAATGCTTTTGACTAGAGCAATGAACTGGTGAGGCCACAAATGGGGGGCCTCATCCCCAACACGAACACACAGCAATAACATCTCAGTGTTTGTTTGAACATTGGTGGAAAGAACCACAATGCCACAATTTAACCATCACACAATGCCATTACAACTCAAATCATTGTTAATGCAGCAGTTCAGGATGTAATTTCTCACTAAAAAATAAGTACACCAGTCAAAATTATGGTCAGTGGTCATAGTAATGCTCAACAACAGCAGGAAAATCTAGTCAAAGAACAATCAAACAGAATAGACAGGAGTTTGGTCAATGCTGGTCAACTCACTAGTGTTGTAACTGCATCGATTTTATGAAAGTATAATTCAGCATTTTTGACAGTTAACTGTTATTATCCAAGTCATTTATTACTACAGTGCAGGATGTAGTTTCTTGTAACAATCAAGTATAACAGTCAAACTAAGGGCAAGTGATTAAGAAACTCCTGCTGAAGTCAAACATCTATCTTGGAGTAGTCAATGTTCAACTACACGAACTTTCTGTTCAAACTGCAGGAAGTCCAGTCAAACAGCAGTCAAATCAAAAAGTCAGGAGTTTCTTTAATTTGAGTCACCTCCTAATGTTATAATTGGCTGAACTTACTATATAAAATATAAAAAATGTATAATCCTTCTCATACACAGATTTATCTTTGTATACATTGTTGATCTTATTGTACATTGTCCTCATGACGGCCACAAATTAGTTAATGCTATTTATGTGTTGAGTTGTGATGAGGCTAGCATCACAGGGCAGTGCAGGCAGCAATAATGGTAAACGCTGAATAAGATTCTGCCGTAAACGGCAAGTCTGCCAGGAGGGAAAAGCACTGAGTTTGTTGTTTGAAAATTCCAAAATCTCATATTCTATATTGAATGGTAGTGTCTTAAAAAAGTTTGATAATGTCATTTCTCTATGTACTAACAATCATATTGGACAATTTTATTTCATTTTATATTTTCTTCACCTACTTTGCTCTGGTTGGATTTATCTCTATTAACATTTATCTTTTCTAGTCTCCAACATATTCCAACTCTTGAAGATACCGTGTAATTTGGATTTCTATAGTGACAGTGCTCTGATCAGTTTGTTATAATCAGTTTAGGACAGAGGAGCATAATTTTGATTTATATTTGGTGATATCTATATTTTGTCTTTGCAGATGAGAATGAAGGAAAAGAAGCTGTTCCATGTATTTATTCTATCAATCCAAAACTGAAGCATTTTTCGGACTGGTTACTTGAAATTATGGCAATGGGGGATTTAGATGCTTTTTTCCCTGCTGCAACACGTGAGTATGCTCCATTAGTTGATGAAATGTGGAGGGACCCTGCAATTCAGGCTACTTATGAAAGAAGAAATGAGCTGCATGTTCTCCCTGATGCTGCTGGTTACTTCCTAGAGCGAGTATTTTACCAGTCTCTTATCCTTTCTTTCTTTGCTTTCAAATTTATTATGGAGTGGGTAGTTAACAAATTAGAGGAAAATTTGACTGGTAGTATGAAAAAGAATGAATGGATGAGATTTTGTAGAATGAGGCACTGAAGATATCAAATTTATGACCATATATTCTACTTTTTTTTTTGATTGGTAAATTTCGAGTATTTGTATTAATATAAGTCGGGTTACATAAGATTTAGCAAAGTTGCAGTAAAGATCTCCATAGTGCAAAAAACACACCAAAAAACCGAAGGCACCTAGACCAGCATTAACGCTGCTACCCACAAAAATTCATGCCTATTCCCAAAATGCACATTGTGCTTACATCCATCAAACCAGATCATCTTCGTGGTTAGTCAAAAAAGCAAAAAAGAGAAAGCCCCCACCCTACTGAAACCATCCTTGCGCTTCCTCCTGTGAGAAGTTCGGGATTGCTCTTGCCCCTGTCGCAGCGGCTCCAACGGCCATCTCCTTCTTCTGCAATTGATGGCGGGGCCTTGGCCTACCAGTGTTGTCGCCTGGAGCGGTAGATTTCATCGGGGTGGTCTTCTGTCGCTTGCGTGCAGCCACGTTACCCTGCGCTCCTCCATTTTCTCTAGGTAATCCAAAATCATCACCAAACCGCGCCTCACTTCCGGAAGTCGCACATCCATGGGTTGTGATGAGCTCCACACCACTAGGGGTTGGACCGCTCCTGGACCGCCACCTATCAGACGCCACGGGGCATGTGTCATCCTCAATCCCACTCCAAGCTCTGCTCGGTCCACGATACCTTCCAGCCTGACAGACCATTTAGGTTCCAAGCATTTCCTAGCCACCGAGAGGGTTTCAATCTTTGTAGTGCCCACCATGAGTCCCAAAGCCAGAAAGAGGGAAGAAATATCTAGATTGGTGCGAGGCCTTGCATCAAAATTCAAGAATTCTTCCCCGAAGATTGTGGAAACTGCCTCCAAAAACTCAGGATCATCGCAGCGAAACACATTACCAAGCCGTTGGGTTGTTATCTCATCCCTAAAGGCAGGGAGTTGATTTGGGGAATCCAGCGAAAAGTTTGCCTCCATTGTGATATCTTCTCCACCCAATACACTGTGAAAAAAAAACAAGGCTCAGCCCACCTTCACAACTTAAGGTAGCTTCTCTCGGCTTGCACTCTGCTATTACATTGCAGAAAGCTCGCGAACTCCGAGCTTTAAAAAGAGGGTAGCTCCTCGAGTGATGCCCCGCAGAAGGATTGCCACAATAAAGGGTCTTCGTACTGTGTGTTCATGGAGACGTCTGATGGGATCCGTCGGCCTTGTGCGGGAGGAGTGGTAAGTACTAGATATTCATTGTGGCATGTTGCCGTAATTGCCACTCCAACAAACGGCCTCATGCAAAACCATAACTTGCCACCTGCCACCTCATGCGGCCTTACTCCGCGCGTGTCGCATAGACACTTAGGCCCCTTCCCACTTAAAGTAGGATCAAAATACAAAAAAATCTGCTTGTAATCTCTGCCCGTGCCTCCGCTTTCATAAACCTGGTGTCTTAATTATTCCCATACGTGACCTCTGTTTGTACCATCTCTCATCCCATTCAAATTTGCTAAAATCCTCAAAAAGTTCTTTTTTGTCGTTGCTTGGTCTCCTCATTCCAATATTTGACAGTAAATCTGCCACTTCATTGGCCTCCTGTCGCACATGGGCAATCTGTACCTCCGGGATTTTGCTGAGTAAAGCTCTTATGCTTCGGATGTATAGGTTCAGGTGCCACGCGTGCATTTCTCCTTTCTTGATCCCATTGATAACCAACATCGAATCCCCTTCCAGGTCTAGTTTTTGAACACCTAGGTTCTTCGCCATACAGACTACTCCGAGTGCCGCTTGGCATTCCGCTGCGTTATTGGTGTCATCCAACAAACACAAAGCTCCCAAAGCCACAATATCTCCTAACTCATTTCTTGCCACGTAGTCTGCTCTTGAAGGGCTTGGGTTCCCTTTAGATGCTCCATCGAAGTTGACTTTGATCCAACTTGGTGGAGGTGGGATCCATTTTATTTTATTTAGGTTACCTCCGGTAGGGTTAACCCTACAAGGCCCCTGGACGGGCCCATATATTCTACTTTTTACTCCTGTGAAGAACTTTAAAACCAAATTCATAGTGATCGCAAGCATTTCTTATTTCTTTCCATCAAAGGATATTAGTTATTATTCAAAATCCTCTCACTACAATAGACATTTTTTGAGTGTTGATTTTGAAGTTTAAAAGCAAAATGCCCTACAATAAGTTACAGGTGAGTAAGCCACAATAGAAATATGAACCAACAGTACAGAGACTAGGAAAGTATAACAGCTTGAGAATACATCACCTAGAATACAAGTACTTAACCATAAGTAAGCAATATCTGCACCATACAATAGGCATTTATGACCTGATAACTAAATTTTCTTGCTGTAGTACTTTTTTGTTATATTTACTGTTATAAAAAAACAAAGCACAAGCACACACATGCACTTGTATATATGTATGGTATATAAGGACATATCATGCTTGCAACTGTCGTCAAAGAACTTGCTTTCTTGTATCCTTTGTGGATTGTCTCTAATATATGCATTTAATATATGTGAAAAATTTGGACTGTGAACAAGATATGTCTGATTGTGCTTGAAGTGGAGGAAAAGTTGACTACTGTTTTATTGGACTCAGGAGTGGAATTTTTCGGTGTTTTCAAAGCTTAGACAAGTGCCTCAGGGTTGCAAAATTTTCTTTGAGTTGGCTGCTTTGATATACTAATTTCTAGACAGTCTTGTCCAACACTGTTATCTAGAGTCTGAAAACATTACAGATTTGTGTACCATAGTAGGAGAAAAATAAAACTCAGATACAAGTGGACATTTCCAATGAGGGAAACAAGCCAAATCATAGTGAAACCAACTTGCTTCTTTATTGTGTCAAAAAAAATCAAAGTTGTTATCTCCCTTTTGCACCAAAAGTTTAGAGGGAAGAGAAGAAGGCAATGTACGTATATGCTGATTTTTTATATTTGTTCCGTGTAACTCAAGAATATTATCCTTGGAAGCATTTATGAGAACAAACATAATGTAGACAAAAACAAACAAATCAATTGTAGTCTTTAATTAAGATAGAATCACCTTGTGTTGTTGCATACTTAACATGCACTCTGTATTTGTGATGTATTATAAAAGGAATAATAAGGTTTTTAATTTTTATTGGTGGATTTTACATATCGACAGGGTTTTTTCCATGCAAATATTGTTGTTCCATGTGCGGATCCTTCATTGCTTAAGCTTGTATTCCTTAATTGAAGGAGCTAACTCGCAGACCACAAAAAACTCGTGCAGTTTCTTTGTTTCATAAAATCTATGTTTTACTTTAAAAAGGATATCTTTCATGAACTGAGGTTATTTACAGGTGAATTACAAATTACATATTGATATTAAAATTATCAAATTTGTGTTGCGATCAAGGAAAATACGAATGACAAGGGAGAGAAATTTTTTTAGAACCTAGAAGTGGGAAGGAATTGTAGAGACTCACTTTGGCAGCACTCTGCTTACAACACCTTCACCTATATAGTCTGGATTGATGATTTACCCATTTGGTGGACTGATGACTTACACCTATAGAGGAAAATAGTGATGATTCTTGTAAAATACCACAACATAAGGAAGATGCCTGTTGAGTAAAAACAGGAGTCCGGTTCAGTTTTGGAAATGCTTTTGGAACTTTTTAACTTTGTTTCATTAGTCAATATTAGATGGTGATATCACCCTAGACAATTAATTGTTGTGACCTTGATTAGAGATTGCATTCTATCAAACTGATGATAGTGGCTGTAGTAAGACAGAGTGCATTAAGTGGAATTTCAGTGTGATGGCTTCCATGACCTTGGTAGGGTGCCTAGAGATACTTTTAAGTTTTAAGTGTTTTGATAGTTTTGAAGAACCAGTTTTAATACATCAGTAAGATTGTGGTTGAAGCACACCTTGAAGGGGTGAAATTGAAACTTTTAATGTCTGGCAGAAGTCTGATAGCAAGGTTGTAGTCCTAAATTTGGTGGCAGGCATGTCTAAATTGCTCACGGTAAAATTTAGTGGACCTCATATTATCTTCCCCTTTATATATACTGGGTAGAAGGAGATTGTAATTCCTAGAGATGTTACACATGTTCTCTTCACTCCCTATGCCTTGTGTGGATCCACTTGGAAAACTTTGTAAGATTTGGCGAAGGATATAGCCACCCAAGATCAAGGAGCTTCAATGAATGCCCAAGAGACCTAAAATGAGAGAACGATTCTATTCTATCAAGGATGCAAATGTAAGATTTGGCTATGAAGATAACCACTTAAGATGAAGGAGCTTTAAGAAAAGCACAAGAGACCCAAATGATGAGAGATTAGATTTGATTGGATTGGATCACTCGTATGAAAATTACAAATGGGTATATATATATAGTACATAGAAGGGTTGAAAAATTCTGCAAGTACTTGGAGAACTCACATGCCAAAAATGGTGTTGAGTTACTTGACAAATAACTTGGTGCTGAATTTTAACAAAGATTGTAAGAAAACGTTGTTTTTCCCTTAGATCGTCAAAAAACCATTGAAATGTAATATGGAAGTAATATTATTATGGAATACGTTTCGTTTTTAAGGGTTTCTGCCAGTTTCATGATGTGAAAATAAAATTGGCCATTGCAGTGGTGCACGACTGTAGTTTCCCATTCAACTTCATCTAATCTTGCCATCAACACACGACTATAGGTTCAACTTCATCAAATCTTTGGAAGGCTGGCATTGTTGTGGGATCTCTTATGTGTTTAACAATTCCAATGTTGTCACGCTGCTGTACATTGTTGACTGCTAGAAAACTCTGTAATCTACATATCTCAAAGGTATAAAATTATAAATAACATGGTATTAGTAATTATTATTCATAGTCAGCTCTAAACATATTACATTTTGGATGAGATATATGCTCACTTCCAGCTCTTTAGTTGCAGCTCTGGAATCATGAATAATAATTGCCTCAAATGCATTTATGTGATCTCAATTACTACTGACAATTACTACCACATGATTCCTTCCATATCCTTTAATAGTGAGATTTACATTTCCAGAATAACTGTTAAATGCACATAAACAAACTCAGGTTATGCTTACATATTCATGGAACGTGATGCAAAATCCGGATTTTCTCTATATATTTATTCCAAGAATTCCTTTATATTTTATTTTGGAAAATTTCACCATGACAATTAAACTATATAATATTAAATATTATAAAGGACCTCACTGTTTTTTTCTTAATAACCTAAACTAGACTTTGAAACATATAAAAGCTTTATTTAATAAGGTCCATGCTGCTCCAAATTTATATAATGATATAATCTGACCAAATAAGTTTATATGTTTGTTTTTGCAGAATATTTTCAAACATTGTATTTTCAAATGTTCGATAAATTTTCCGAGTCATTGCGAAGTCCCGAGTTTTTAAATTTTTTGGCTCTGCTGAGCCCAAGTTTTGTAACTATGGTACAAAGTACTAAGAGATGTGAATGTACAACCAATGTGGGATACCGGATATATAATAATAATAGGATATGATAGCATGGGAAATAGCATGAATATGCTAATTTCACCATTGCTATACCATATCATTTATTAGCATAAGCTACTAACACGAAGTACCCTTTTTTCAATGGTTTCAATCATGGATAAAACTTAAGTGCATGTAGGACTTGTAAACGTTTTTTGTTGTTCCTTTCCTTAATAATATCTCATAAATATAGAAAACTACAAATAAAAAATCAAAAAAATTCTTGCAAAATACAGAAAGCTACAGATCTATTAGTATATTTCTTTCGTTCTTTTAGCTTGTCAACCAAGAATTAGCGCTTGAAGAAATTGCCAATATAATTGATATTAAATATCTAAGAGACATGTAGGAGCTGTAGACTCCAGGATCACATGCAAAAACAAAAATGCCTTCCACAAGAGGTTATGCAAAGAAAGGAGCTTGCTTGAATATTGAGATATGAGATATGGGATATGTTATAATGTACAAGAGCCTTGCTTAAAATACAAACGTCAAATGCCTAGGTAACTAAAGGTAAATAAAGGTTACATGACACAATTATAACCAACTTCTAGAAATGACAAAGGAGGACCTAAGTTAACATGCGAATATGCTCCCTTACTAGGAAATTACAAGGTACAAGACCATTACTAGGTACAAGACATTATTCACTCTAACCACTTGTAGTGGAAGTACCTTGATATTCAATGGATGTGCTTTTGGAGGCCTAAAGAGATGCTAAAAAGCTTCATCTGAAGTCTCTTGGCATTTGGAGACGTCTACGTATGCTAAGTCACAAGGTTCAGCGAATTTCAAGCATGAAATTCGTATTTAGCCGCGCATTAAACTTAAATATAAAATTCGTTAAAATTCGCTTGAAATTCGTACAAGTAAATTCAAGTATATATACGTTTTTTAAATATATCATCTGATAGCATTGTTTTAGGGTTTCCGGAATTCGCTTGAAATATATCATCTGGAATCATTGTTTTAGGGTTTTCGGAAAACGTTTTAATGATTTTCGCGCAGCTTTTTTCCTGTAAAACACTGCTAATCATCGACCACCACCACAAACAAAACACTGTCAAATTGTCCGACTGCTACCTTTTTTGCCGTGTGATGACTTTTCAGTTCCATTTCTTCCACTTCGACACGAGTAGGCCAGATCCGTTTTTATTTTTTAATTTTTTTTCTCTTCAGATTTTTTCGTTCATAAATTTGGGACTTGTTTTTAGATGTCAAATAATATTTATATTAAATTGTTATTATTAAATTTAACAATATAATTAAATTTAATAACGTCTTATTTTATTTTTAATATTAAAATTTAATAAATTGAAAGTATTTTAATTAAATTTAATAAATATACTAAAATTTAACAGATTTAAATAATTTTAACAAATATATAATGTTTAATGTAATATTGTTTAATTTTTAAAACTAACATGTTTTAATATCTAATTTATTAGTATTGAATTTTAATTAAATTTAATATTATTTTTTATATTTAGTAAATTAAATTGACATAATTTTAAAAAAATTATTTTATATTAGGCAAATTTAATGTCAGAATTTTTCTCGAATTTTTCCCCTGATTGAACTTCATCCAAATTTTATTGTTGCCGAACTCGAACTCAAATTTGAACCTTGTGACTTAGTACGTATGTGTCTCTGAGATGGGGATATATTTTTGATATTAGAGATTACTAGTAAGGGTCAGGGTAACGAGTCTTTGAGTAATAATGATATGTATGATAATGTCTACATGCATTTTTTGTAAATGGAGAATCTCCATAGAAGTTTTTAAACTAAATGCTTTGATCTTGCTTACTAAAGAGGGCTGTTGCATGTTATTGTTCTTATAAATTTTCCTCTTTCAGTTGCACTGTGGTATCATTCCAGGATCTGATACACTTGGTTTCGTTTTAGTCAAGTCACTATCTAGGTTGATGCTATGGCCATGGTTTTACGCAATAAATTGGGAACTCGCTGAAGGTAGTTGTATCATTGAAGTGGGAAGCATACAAGGGTTACTTGCAAGCTTTTTATACTACAAATGTAATTTGGTTTGTTATTAATTTGTAGTGAGCTTATATTTAGAGAGAATTGTTGACAATAGCAATTATGCATTATCTGGCATATGTTTATTCTTGAAATATTGTACTCCAAACTTGAAAGATTTCATAACATATAATTGTAGAATATTAATGTAGTGATAAATAACTCAAGAAGTATACAATTATTTGAAGACTGGAAAAATAAAACTTGAGTTCATTAACAATGTTTTCTCTTTTCAATAGCATTGAGTTCATTAAACTTGATTATTTACAAGGACTATTATTTCAGTGTCATTGACAGTCCAAACATGGACATAGGAAGGACCTAATATGTAAAAAATGGTAGACATAAAAAGAGAAAACATGGTGGACGGATAAATTAAACTTTTCAGAAATTCAGATCCGTTTCCAAAATTATTGGCTTCCTTATGGTTGGAAATTTGGAATGATTGTTGTTCAACATTCCAAACAAACTTCAAAGCAACTTTACTACTGTAATTGCCTTCTTTTGAGGAGAGTCGGTAGTGACCAATTACCCTATTTATTTTCCGTAGGCTAATGTCAGGACTTAAGGGAATAAATTAAATTAATTATTTTAAGTTGTCCAATAAAATATCCCTTTTACAGGTAGCTTATTTTAATTAATTTAATAAAGTGTAAAAATAAAATAAATATTAAGAGGTCACTTTATCAATGTACTTTAATGAATTAGTTTTTAAAAAGTGGGAATTTGATAAGTTTTTTGAGAATGTTCCAGGGGAAAATATAAAAAGGAGTTTGGAAGCTCATTTGTGTATGCTTGGATTTTTTTCTCTATTCTGGTTTTTGGAGATCTTCTTGTGGAGCAGAAACCTTAGGACGAAAAACCTAAGAGCAATTGGTTTTGGTAGTGGAATATCTACTCTAGCTGGTTAATGGTGGAGTGCACAAGTTTCAAATGATTTTAACAGGTTGGAGACTGCAAATTTTGTGGAGTCTTGCACCAAGACAAATTTTTGAGTTAGAGGAGTGGGGATTTGCAAGGAATTATGGGACACCATTGTTAATACTTTCTTGTTGGGTGATAGAGGGTCTACAGGGGGCTGCTGGAAAGGTAAAGCTATTTGCACCTTGTGACTGGTCAATGAACCCTTAGATGGTATTGATGCAGCTATATTATTTGGTGGGACATCATTATCATGTTAAGCTGGCAATGGTTTGTTGCTTCTGTTATGTTTGCTGGGTGTGGAGTATTGAGCCACTTCTTGGGTGATAGAGCTGAAGGATATTGCTAGGTGTTTGGATTATTCACTTGCTGGTGTGTTAGACCTTTTTTGTTTTGGTGTAAGGGGCAGATTCATGGGACGTTGGCTCAGTTCTTTGCTGGGCGAACCAAAGTATGCTAGCAAATTGGAGGAATAGGGACATCTGGGCAAGACATAGTATCCAGCAAGCTGATGTGGGATCTGAAACAACATAACAGCAGATGTAAGGTGGATGTGAGGTTCATGTTTGTCCAAACTGGAATAGATGACACCGATGAGGTTTGATAGGGAGTAGAAAAGTTTCTCCAAGGAATCAAATGTTGATGTAAACCTCGGCTTTCAGATTATTATTATTGTTGCTGGGTTAAGGCCAGGACTTCCTGTGCTTGATGTTTGTATATTTCTGCTCTTTGCCAGCAGTTATTTGTATTAAATGTGTGCTTTTGTGCTCTTCTCCAAATAGAACATCTATATCTTGTTTTTGTCTATGAATGTAGAAGTTGTATTGTATCACTGCAAACCAAACAAACAAACCTGCCAAGTCTGAAACATATATCTCTGCAAACTAGAAACTTTTATGCAAACTGTTTGATGAAATGTTGATGAGGGAAAGTGCAAAAACTTATATATCAGTGAGGGATTTTATAGCTACTAACAATTATATCGAATTTTGATGCGACATCTTTATCATAGTTTTTATAATCTAAAACAAAAATGGTGAAAGAAAAATTATTGACTGAAAATTTTTAGATACTTTTATCCTTGAAAATTAATCTAGTTGGTATCTTTTGAATGATGAAAAATTCCATCTCTACATGTTTAAATACAGAAAGATCAATCTAAAGAAATAACTGGTCTCGTAAGCATAGCATTACTCTCAATACAAAAAAGAATAAGCATAATTCTATATAATTGAATCTTTGATTTGAGATTTTGGCAGTATAATGACTCATATGCTATTTTGTAGGCTGTTGAGGTATCAAGTAATGAATATGAGCCTTCAGAGGCAGACATTTTATATGCCGAAGGAGTGACTCAAAGTAATGGGTTGACATTCATAGAATTTTCACTGGATGATCGGAGTCCCATGTCAGAACCCTATAATGAGAATTTTGATTGCCCCTCACCACCTGCGAAGTAAGGGCCTTGGTTCACATTCCTTAAGGCTTAGTGTGGATATTAATTTGTCATTTAGTACATATATGCACAGGATGGTTTAAGAACTTAAATTTAGCTTTTACAGTAATTGTTTTTAATGCATAATTTTAATTTTTTAGGTACCAGCTTATCCGAGTAAATGCCCAAGGACTAAATGAAGGCTGCAAATGGCTAGAAATGTTTGAAGATGTTCGTGCTGTCATCTTCTGTGTTGCTATAAGTGAATATGACCAAATGTGGGCTGAAAGCAATGGCCCTCTCCGTAATAAGATGATCTTGAGCAGAGACCTGTTTGAGAATGTTGTGAAGCACTCTTGTCTCAGAGATACACCATTTGTTCTGTTACTAAACAAATATGATATATTTGAGGAGAAGATCAATACAGTGCCACTTACTACATGTGAATGGTTTAAGGATTTTAGTCCTGTGAAGCCGCATCACAACAATCCATCACTAGCCCATCAAGCGTACTATTATGTGGCAATGAAATTCAAGGAACTATATGCATCCCTTAGCAGCCACAAGTTGTTTGTATGTCAAGTAAAGGCCCGTGATCGGAGCACAGTGGACGAAGCCTTCAAATATATTCGAGAGGTTTTAAAGTGGGACGAGGAAAAGGAGGTAAACTACTATGGAATTGAAGATTCCTTTTGCAGCACTGACATAAGTTCCTCACCCTTTATGAGGCCAGAGGCTTAATTCTACTATTAGGTATGCTTTCTCCCCATCGCTTTCTCAGAAATGTCTCTGTATGCATTGGAGCTAGGGAAGTGTTTAAGGATCAAAGCTATTAGGTTTCCACAATCCATATGAATGTTAGATAGTTTCTGGATACGATTGTGAGAGAATTTTTAATCATCAACGTTTCAGATCACACACCGTGATCCATCATCAGGATGCAAGAGAGCACAAGGATAAGAAAGATCACATCGTCTTTCTTATTCTTATGCTCTCTTGCATCCTGATGATGGATCATGGAGTGTGATCCGAAACGTTGATGATAAAAAATTCTCACACAATCATATTTAGAAACTATCTAACAAGTGTTTATGGAGTTTAATGATTCAGAAGGATTGGAAATTTTATTTGTAAGCAGTTCCATGAATGAATTGTGTGAAACAGTGGGGAAATAGTCTAAATAATGCTTGTTGATAAATGGTCTCCAATAGCAAGCCTCAGTATCTTTTCAATTGCACTCTGTATAAGATCACTTCACTCTTCAAAGAAAGATTATAACATTTCATGTAGGGAAATCTGGTTTTGGAGGAGATAGTCTTGCATGATGGAAAAAATACAAAAGAATAAAAAAGCCCCAATAGGATCATGACAAAATTTATCCTTAATAAGTTCACCCTGATGCAAAAGCATTGGTAGCATAAGGCACGCTATTCAGCACGGGCAATGCAATTTAATTGCATATTTTTGCAATGCCCTAGGGTAGCATTCCAATTGGGTTTTATCATTGTTAATACCATTTGCCTTCCCAAAGCTTTTTCAATTTAATTAATGGGTTTTGTATGCTAATTTTTCTTGAGATCATTGATGCCTTCGACTCTATTGTTTTCTTTTCAAATGGTCTTGAACCACCACATCTTCTTTGACTTAAAAAGTGAAGTGCTTTTTTATTTGATTTGGAAACAACTTTGTAGATTGTTTTTGAATAACTTAGAGTGTAGTTCAGTAGCTTCAGTTTTATACATTCAATATTTTCAAAACTGCATAATAAGCATCCTTGTTTAGTAACTTGAGCTATATAGATGTAATAATTTCACACAAGCATAAAATATTTGTTCATCCACAAATAGCTTTACTTAGAGAGAGAGAGAGGTTATAACACGTATAGTAGGTTATTGAAGCTTTTGTTGGTTCATGTGATATTGAGCAGGCAGGGAAGCAACTGGACAATTTATATAAATTTGAGTCCCTTGTATTCTTGTGGCCTAGGATTCAGAAGTTGTATCATATATAGTCATTGAAGTTCACGATATCTGTTATTGATGGATTGGGAAGCGGCAGTATAATATTTTGATTGTTCTGTCATTTGATTAATTGGCATCTTCTTTCAAACTGTGTTTAAAGGGTGTTTTTCAAAACCAGTTTGGTAGCTGACATCCAATTGCACCTTTGTATACATAAGAAAAGCTTGTCAAAGATACAATTCATGAGACCATTGGAATTCAGGTGAAATTTGAATGTCACATGCGGCTTGCATAACCGATTTAAAGAAATTGATTGCTGCATTGTTAGTATTAAAAAACTTTGATGATCAATGTTAAACGCTTCTATTATTCATTATTTCAATTTATTTTGAGGACCAAATGTACTTGGCATTGTTGGATTATGATGTATCCTATTTTAACACTTAACTGGAAATATAGTGTTGTACCATAGACCAACTCAAGCAGTAAGGCCTTTGTGATTTTGGTGCTATCACGTTACTGTAAAATTTGAGAAGAGCAAAAAAGATTGGGCATGTTTATTCAATTTGTGCATATAAGCCAGATTTTGCTGATCATCACTGATCCACTGAACTGCTAAAACATTAAGAAATGGAATCTTATATATGCTTCGCTGCCTCTGCAACTCTAGGTGGGGGTGTTGTGAACTGTAGATGGACTCAACATTTCCCCAAGATGGAAGGCTTCTTGCTATAACCTGTCTTCAATTAATTGTTTCAGCTTTTGATATTTTGGAACCCCTTGTCTTCTTCATTTTGTTTTCTGCAGGACTTATTTGAACTCTTGATTGTTGTCTTTGAGGTGAAAACAACTTCACGTCCTTTGGAAAATAAGATCCTTGAGACGCATAACCTAGGAAAATGATAAAGGACAATTAAAAGGTTTGCTACACGTGAACATGGCAGGAATAATAGTTGAAAGTGTAGAGGGCAATCTGGTTAAATGATGGTGTGACATCAAAAGTATCTGATTGTTGCATAGATTTGAGACGAGTGTTAAATGATGCAATGTATAATGAATGTTCATAAGGTTCTTATTTTCAAAGGCCAAGGATGTGGTTGAAAATTTCCTGTAGAAATATTATATGTTAATCACATTTCAAGCGAAGCGTAATATGTAATTTGAATTTGAAAAGCATGTTATATATTGTTCAGGACAATTGTACTGTCTGTCCAAGAGAAATACATAGAGACCAAGTATAATTCCAATATTTGACTAAGGTGTCGAAAGTATAATGGGAAAAAAATCTCTATAGATAGTAGCATATGAAGAATTCTGCTAGAACTAATGTATCAGAGTTTTTTCAGAATTGTATTGCAGTTAGTGAGCGGCCAACAACCATTTCAGTCATTGACTGGATGAGGTGTCAGAGGCTCTGTCAAACCAGAAATTATCAGAACCAAACTACTCGTTAGTCGCTTTAATATTATTGAATGCAATGTATATTTAAAGGCAATTTTAAAGTTCAACTTTCAAGAGAAAATTCATTCTACTGCGAAATTGGACAAAAATCTGCATATCAATGCTGGCTGCTTTGTATTTTAATAATGCTCTGAATTCAGATCAACTTTTGAGATGAATAATTGAGAGTGGTTACCCTCAACCTGCAACAAGCACTGTTTCTATTCATCAATTTCTGCGCTTAACTAGTTGGTTGTGAAATGTATCCATAAGAGAAGGTTTATATTTAACAAGATCACATTTACAAACCCAATAAAAGCTAGGAAATTTCAATAGCTAGCTGCAATGGGAGTGCAGAGACACAAATTAATGTTGTATTTTACTCTGCATCATAGTTGTTCTCCGTTGTGGTCGAAGGAAATATTAACATGGCTTGGTTATAGACAGGCACTGGTTTGATTTTCCTATGAAAGAGGTATTATTAAAATTGGATGAAAAAACAGGAGGTTTATCCTTTGAGATTTAGCTTTGTAAAGAGGTGTAAAAGCAAAATGGCTTTCTGTTTAACCGTGATAACAATAGAAAAATGTTAGAGCCCATCTGCAAAAGTGCAAAACATGATTAGGGTACAATTGCATGTAAAGTTATAAACCAACCAGATGTCCTAGGAGACTTACACCACTAGTAATTGTTAGTAAGGTAATTTGAAGCTGAATCATTAGTGTTAAGACTGATTATTAGATGACTCATGATTCCCAACTGATCCCACACCTCCAGTTGATCCTTTATCATAACATCATAAGAGTTACTGGTACTTGATTGCATTTATAAAGGCAGATTGCAGCATTTATAGAGGCAGATCATAGCTTTAAATAATAAGACTTGGGCTGTTGAGTAAATGTGAAGGCCAATTAAGAGTTAAAGAAATTAAAAGGGTCAGGAGTCGACCAGGATTAAAACAATAAAATAAATTAATAATAAATGAAGGGCCAAGGCAGCGCTCCATTATGGCGGACTGTGACTCCTTGCAAAGAGATAGATGGTTAGGAAGTGTGCAACCCCTCATACGAAGAGATATAAAAGAGAAATTGATTTTGGTTAAGAGAAGGGATTTGAAAACAAAAATTCACATCATAACAATTCAGAGCAGAAATTTAGAATTGCAGAAAAAAACAATTCAGAGCAGAAATTTAGAATTGCAGAAAAAAACAATTCAATTCGGACTGGAGAATTAAAACAATTCATTAGAGCAATCAAGCCTTCTAATTCAGATATCAGCAGCGATCAGCAATAAAAAAGAGATTCAATCAAGTCTCATTGGGATCTACAAAAGTTGAAGAATAAATGAACATTATTTAAAAAAAAAAAAAATCAGCTAAGGGAATTATATAGCTATCAGCAAGAAGAATCTTAATTACAGCAGCAAAGAAAAATTACTCATTCAAGTACAATTATTTAATTCTAATCAAACTTTAACTTGTCAATCCATCAAGCAATATCAATCAACACTAATGATTTAATCAAGCGAATTCATCAAACAACCAATTCGAATTTGAGGAAGTATCTTGTAGGAGTTGGAAGGATGTAACTCTTTCATGCTCTGAGTAGGAGTTGGAAGGATGGAAACCCTTTCATGCTCTGGGGCTATGAGTTGAAGGTACGAGGACCCTTTCATGCCCTAGGCAAGTTAATTCCCAAAGAATTCATGATTTGATTGATTTTGAGGATTGTGCTATGATTGGTTGATCTCATTATTATTTTGAATATATTATATTTGATAAAGTTATTATTATTTTTGAAGGAATAATTATTGTTCAAGGTTAATAATTTAGAAATATCCCCAAAAGGGATACACTACAATTGGAATCAAAGCCTTGATTCTGCAAGCTCCAGGTTCAAGAAGAGAAGTATATGCAACTAAGCCAAAGAGCTCAAAGATCTTTGGAGACAAAGATGAAAACTAGAGGCAAGTAACAACCTGATTAGAGGTAATGTAATGGGTGATCATGAGGGTAACATAGGAAATGGATTGAGAGCTTTTATGGAACAACATGAGAAGACAACACAATTGCTTCTTAACACTCCAAAACATGAACAATTCAATCAATACTCTTAGGCCTAACCAAACCAAGGGAAGGGAGGCTAATTTCAACCATTTCGAAAATAATAGAACTCCATTAAGATCATCACCTAGACTAACAAGATGTCATTGGGCAAAAATTTCTAGATACATGCATGTTTCTCCCCTATTTTTTTGTATGATCTTTTCTTCCTATGTTGACTCTTTAAAATTGTACGTGCTTCGCAAGCACTGCATTATAAAGATCTGGGAAAATTTGGGGCTTTGTAAAAATTGAAAAGTTTTATGTGGGGTTTTTTGCTTAAAGCATCTAGTATAGGTTTCTTTTGATAAGCTTCCTGAATAAACAAACTTGGACTATTAAAATTTGCTAATTAACAACCAAAGTTTGGATTCTTCCTCCAATAGGCAACCATAATTATTCTTTTGTTCTAAATTCCTGTCTACATGAGATTCCAGAGTCGCGTCCAAGCTTCTCGACTACATGAGATTCCAGAGTTGCATCTTCGAGTGCTTGCAGAGTTTATTTCTAGTGAAGCAATAATTGAACATTGGGTAAACAATGACATTATATCAACCGAAGGGCATCTATGCAATTCTTTAGCATGGAACACTTTTCTGCAGAATCATATCTTCCTGCCTTACAATCAATTTCTATATTTAGAAATTGTGTACCTATTTGTTCATCCATTAGAGCAATGCGTAATATGTACAACTGCATTCTTCAGTGGTTTCTACGACTCAGCTATAATCTTGTTGTAGTGTAGTTCTTCATCGACAGTTGTGGTGGTACCCTAAATTTTGAGTATTTAGAAGTCCCAATCCATTATCAAGAAGAAAGTTTCTTCATACTAAAAAAATCAAAGGAATGAAGCTTTATGACACAAATAAATGGAACTAACTAACCGAAGCCTTTAGAAAATGTTGGAATTTTGACCTGCTACAACGATTATGCCGACAGAGGCTAAAGATGGTCGAATTTTAAAAATCTAAAAACGACCCAGTTTGGGAAATCAAATTTCCTATCTCTAGCAGAAATATTAGCTTTTCACGAGGTGTTTTGGATTTTCGACCAAAGGCAAATCTGAAAGTTAGGTAGTTATTTTTTAGTTAGTTTATTGTTTTTTCAAAATAATTTATAATAAGGGTTGTGTCTTTTCACCCTAAAGAGGTGTGAAAGCCACTCAAACACACACACACACACACACACACACACACACACACACACACACACATATATACATAATGTAAAAAGACAAGACAATAAAGTACAATACAATTTCACAAATTTGGATAGTTTTGGATCAACAACTGTAACATGGACTTGGATGTACTATTTTTTTTCAAAATCAATAAAGATAAGTGTTTTTTCTTTCATCTATGGGAATTGATTCATTATCATTTTACAATTAGTCCCTCAGATAAATCAATAGAACTTCTTCAAAGTGATAGTTTGATATACATGCTTCCTAATTTGGTTCATAATCTTTGATAGCAATTGGTTTTCTCATTTTGCATGGTTAAATTCTGTTGATTGAGGCCTCGGTCAATTGGTCTGTCATCTGAGAAGTAACATCCTTTTGAAATATCTCTGAACTTGTTCAAGGTTGCATGTATATTTCATAACACCTTTGAAGTGATTAGTTTTCTTATAAAAACTGTCTCTGAGGTTGAACATAAGATTGGAATGATAGTGACTCTATTGCCCATGATAGAGTAAGGCACTGGTCTAATCATTATTTGGATTGTAGTTATTTAGTTCATTGTTTATAGTTTTGTGATATCTTATCTATCTGTTCATTTCAAATTACATACACATTTACTAAACATTATTTCAATTACTTAAAGTATTTCAGTTTACAGTTCATGATATAT
>MU227699.1:1257221-1295031 GCA_018584345.1 Thuja plicata
TGTTTCTTATCTGCTATAAAAAGCCTTGTAACTTGAAGGATAAGTCAAGGTATAGGCCTACCAGCCTTGGTTTTGCAGAGCTAGAATTGCAGAAGTTCCAACCTTGCCTTGGTTGTGACTTGTTAGTCGGCCAAATCACTTGAGTTTCCCAGCATTGGATTGGCAAGTCCATAGGAAATCCAATCTGTTGATTTGAGCACCAACAAATTGGCGACTCTGCTCGGGAAAGTTATCATTAAGGACAATTTTTCAAATTTTTTGGTATTAGAGATTAGGCTCTGTTGGGAGAAAAGAATCCAGAAGATAGTAAGTATTTTCCTTCTTATAAGAAGGTGGTGACTCTATTGAACAAAGCATTTCAGTGAGTGACTCTACTGAGGGAGAAGACTCAGAAGAAGATGGTGGATTGCTTTTTCAAATGTATCCATCATTTCAAAGAAAACCTTTTATTCCGGATGGTATCAGGCCATTGGATCTTAAGAGATTTCAATGCATCCCAAATAAGTTATCCCCTAAAATTTCACAACTTCTACCAAAGTTCCATGGAGAATGGGATGAATCGACACTACAACACTTGGATGCATTTTATACATTCATAGAAGATTATGAGGTTTCTACAGAGGATCATGTAATGAGGGTATTTGTCAGGACGTTAAAAGATAATGCCAAACAAGTATATGAATCACTACCCACACAATGTATCTCATCATGGAGACAGTTTGAGCAATGGTTTCTTTATACATTTCATGATGCCAGTGGTGAAGAAGACAACACATGCTATGAACGATATGAAGACCAAAGTTGCAACATGGAAGAAGATCCAAATTACATTGTGGAAGAAGAATTGTACATGTCCCCTTCGGATACATTCTTCAATTTGGAAAGATATGAAGGAGAATCTGCAATACTTTGTTCATGAGAATGATAAGGATTTATCGGAAAATGCCTTCAGATATTAGGCCTTTTGGAAGGGAATTAATGGATAAACTTCATGAGTTAGGAATATATCATGATTCTCAACTAATAATTTTTCTTGAGCAAGTATGTGAGGATTTGAGAAAAGAAAAGAATGACATAGAGGAAGAAAATTCAAATCAGGTTGAAGAAGAATCTGTACATGGTAAGATTTGCATGGAAACAGGTACCAATGACCATGATGATGAGGAAGAAGATCTTCTCAGCACAGAAGAAATCTCATATTTACTAGACACGGAATATCAAAAATATGTTGAGAAGAGTGGTCAAATTTCTTTCTCAATGCACCATGATAAGCAAGTTGATGGATCAGTACATACTCAGGGGGTACTAGATGAAGAAGATAAATTTCAGGAATCAAATAATGGAGCTGAAATAGAACACCATACAACATATGAACATAGAGAAGTTTCAGATGAAAGCTCTCATGAAGATATGCGTGAGTTATCTATATCCTTGAATCCATTATTTGAAGAATATTTTCTATGCAACCATGTCCATCAACACCATGATAAAGACAGTGGGCCTAGTGATCATTTTGAAGATGATGAAACTCAAAATATGTATGGGGAAGTGTATTCAGAAAGTGAGACATGCATTATTTCATCCTATGAGCAGAAGTTATATCAAACACGTGAAGATGAGATGGAATCAAATAGACATAATGAGGAGAATGTGTTGAATATTAGTTCTGAAAATTATCCGAGTATCTTATCTGATCAAATTCTTGATAAGAGGGAAGTTCCTGAATGCGAGTTATCTCTAAATCCCTTTTATGAAGAGAAACAACATCTTGAGTATAGGGAAGATTGTGTACGTAAAGGCATCCAAGCAGAAGAGCTTAATCTAGTTACTTGTAGGGTTGGTCAAATGCATGGGGATCTTCTATTTAGACTACAATGCACCTGCTAACTTTTCTAAGGGTAAAAAAAGTCAAAGCGTGTTAATAAAGCAATGAATGTTGTCCATGAGAATGGTGGCATCATATTCGGGAGATCCAAAGTATTACACGATCAAAATTATGTGTTCGATAGAGGAAAGAAGCAGTGTTCATTTTTTTGGGGGGCCTGGGGCTACCCAATTTCACTTTGCATTAGATTAAGTGTGGATACTTGGTCTGCTTCTCCAGAGATAGCTAGATTCTCGCTATGCTCATAGGGAGCATACCTCCCCAGAAAGAGCCAGTGGTGGTACCCTAAATTTTGAGATTTTAGATGTCCCAATCCAAAAATGACCCAATTTGGGAAATCAAATTTCCTATCTCTAGCAGAAATATTAGCTTTTCACGAGGTGTTTTGGATTTTCGACCAAAGCCAAATCCGAAAGTTAGGTAGTTATTTTTTAGTTAGTTTATTGTTTTTTCAAAATAATTTGTAATAAGGGTTGCGTCTTTTCACCCTAAAAAGGTGTGAAAGCCACTCAAACACATATATATACATAATGTAAAATGTAAAAAGACAAGACAATACAATACAATACAATACAATACAATACAATTTCACATATTTGGATAGTTTTGGATCAACAATTGTAACATGGACTCGGATGTACTATTTTTTTTCAAAATCAATAAAGATAAGTGTTTTTTCTTTCATCTATGGGAATTGATTCATTATCATTTTACAATTAGTCCCTTAGATAAATTAATAGAACTTCTTCAAAGTGATAGTTTGATATGCATGCTTCCTAATTTGGTTCATAGTCTTTGATATCAATTGGTTTTCTCATTTTGCATGGTTAAATTCTGTTGATTGAGGCCTTAGTCAATTGGTCTATCATTTGAGAAGTAACATCCTTTTGAAATTTCTCTGAACTTGTTCAAGGTTGCATGTATATTTTATAACACCTTTGAAGTGATTAGTTTTCTTTTAAAAACTGTCTCTGAGGTTGAACATAAGATTGGAATGATAGTGGCTCTATTGCCCATGATAGAATAAGGCACTGGCCTAATCATTATTTGGATTATATTTATTCAGTTCATTGTTTATAGTTTTGTGATATCTTATCTATCTGTTCATTTCAAATTACATACACATTTACTAAACATTATTTCAATTACTTAAAGTATTTTAGTTAATAGTTCATGATATATTGCTTTCAGTTGGATTTCTTTCAAGTGCCTTGCCATACTTGAGAGAGAAGGTTGAAGTGTTTCTTATCTGCTATAAAAAGCCTTGTAACTTGAAGGATAAGTCAAGGTATAGGCCTACCAGCTTTGGTTTTGCAGAGCTAGAATTGCAGAAGTTCCAACCTTGCCTTGGTTGTGACTTGTTAGTTGGCCAAATCACTTTCCCGGCATTGGATTGGCAGCATTGGATTGGCAAGTCCATAGGAAATCCAATCTGTTGATTTGAGCACCAGCAAGTTGCACTTTCTTCTTTAGTTTGAATAAATTGTTAGGAGTTTTTTTGCCTTGGGGTTTTGTCCTTTCCTCTCCATAATTGGGTTCTTGATTAGGCTTTGTTGCCAAGATCCATATTTCACCTAGCTACACTTAAGAGGGGGGTTTTAGTGTAGAATATTATGCTTACAATATTCGTCTAGATAAGTTTGCTAGTTGTTAAGAGATAAAATTATGATTACTTAGTTGTGCAATCTTGCATGGAGTTTTACAATCTTGCATAACACTGAATGCCAATTTTCTAGTTGGCAATTGCCATTCTAGATGGGTTATCTCATGCTATATACATTGTACTCATTCCTAAGTTTATCATGTAGTTATTCACAATTTCTTCTTCATGTTAATTTATGCAATTATGTAACTTGCAACTTCATTAGTATTGTTGGTTTTCACGGGTTCAGAAAAAATCTTATAAAGACTTAGTGATTGATTTGATTAAAAGAATCTTAAAACAAATTTCAAAGAATTGGAATGATTAAAGTAGTAGGCTTCAATAGAATATTATATATTAGAATTTCAAAGAATTTCCATCATACTGCCAAGTGTTGAAGGCAAGTTCACATACCTAATTTGTTGAAGGATTGACATAGTCTCTTTGTGGCTTGGTGGGTGCTCTTGATCCCACATATCTACAAGATGCAATTCAAAAGGCATTAAGGTTCAAGGATCCAATGATTAGGAACAAGTTATACTCCAAGGATGCACCGATCAAGCAACATAAGAAACCATTACCTCCTAAATCCAATGCGATGAAAGAAATCAAGGACGAGTTTCGAAAGAAGAAATTGTGTCTTATTTGTAGAGAAAGATGGAAGTCAAGTCATTGATGTTTGAAGAAGGGACAAGTACACCACATAGAAGCAATAACAAATGGAGAACTTGAT
Source organism: Thuja plicata (assembly GCA_018584345.1). Taxonomy (NCBI): domain Eukaryota; kingdom Viridiplantae; phylum Streptophyta; class Pinopsida; order Cupressales; family Cupressaceae; genus Thuja; species Thuja plicata. The sequence continues at coordinate 1,261,482 of MU227699.1, forward strand.
TGAGAGGATACAAAAGGAAACCTAAGGTGAAAAAGAGTTTGAAAGTGGCACCTCGGCTACACTTTCAAGGGCACCCAAGTATCATAGTGATCTACAAGTTCAAAAAGTGATTTTTCTTGTAACAAGAATGCAATTAAAAGTCGAGGACTTTGAAGGTTTTAAGGTAGTCTAAGCAAATGGATTTACTATCCCTTGCACACAAAGAATTCAACAACTAAGCATTACCTTTGGGAGATACCAATGAAGAATTCTATGTGGTAAATTTCTAGGAGATTTTGGGCATTCAATGGTTATACTCATTAGGCAGATTCTATCAAGATTTTCAAAAGATGGAACTATGTTTCTCACATAATGGTAGGGAAGTAATTCAACAAGGTCTATCAACTGGATCTCCAAGGGCCTCATCCTTCTAAAGACACGAGAATATAGCAAACAAGTTTCCTAAAATGAGAAAATACCTTTACGATAACTAACCCTTGATCCTTATGAAACCAATGAAAGGAAAGAACATTGAAGGTGGAGTAAAGGATATAAATCTAATCAGAAGAAAAACATCATATTTAAGGGCATTGATGCGTGTCATGCTTCTAATGCTCATCTTAATATGTGTAAAACTCTCTCACATAAATTTCTGTGACATTGTGCAAACATAGGGCCAACTAATCTGTTACATACCTCTTTTGCACAAATATTTTGCTATGTTTTAATTATATTGGAATGTTGTGATTATTATATGATCAATGACAACAATTTAGTAAGTCCATTGAAAAATGTTTTTGATAAACAATTAGGCGAATTTATGATTTGTTTGTACATATATATCCTTGAATATTAACAAGTTTTCGGCTAACTACATTCTTATGAGCAAGTAGATGCAAGTACCTTATGTCATCTAAGAGAAGAGGGGGAGTATCATCAAGTAGAGGACGTAAACATTTGAAAGGTCGAATTGCCATATGAGTTATATGAAGCTCGTGAGTTAGTGACACATTTAGAGTTTCTTTTTCTTAGTGATGTAGTACCAATGCCTAGGTTTTAAGTTCGTCTATATCTAGATAGTCAGTTGAACCATTAGGTTTATCTTCTTTAATGTGAACTTTTTATTTTATTGTGAGCTAGACAATTTTTATGGTGATCATTCGCTTCATATATATACATGCAATCTAGCAATACAAGCACGTGGATATATATATATATATATATATATATATATATATATATATATATATATATATAGGTAGTGCATATAAATATGTATTTAATCATATGGATTTTGTAATAAATCAATTTTAAAATTATTGCGAACAACTATGTTGACATATAAGCTGCCACTTTTCCTTTTTAGGGAAATAAGTTTTCTTAAGCCCATCGAACATGGGTGAAATAAATGAATGCATGTTTTTAGTGACGTTCACGAGACTAAACAGTCTAAGGGACCAAGAAAGCTCACAACCTTAAACAATTTTCATATTCCTTTGCATCTCTAATATTCTTTTATCAATCTTAACTAGCAATCTAGTAGTTTGGTTGACCTTATCCTCTTCAAATAGACTATGCATGTTATCAACTTTCAAGATGATTTCATATTGAGCTCGAATATTGTCATAAGCTACACATGTAGTGAGAAAGTGCCATTCGGTTTCAATTGTGCCCGTCCTACAAAAAATGCAAGTTCTCTCCTCCCAAGCCTCTTTGGGCTTCTTCCATCTACCTGTCTCACACTTGAGATGATGCGATCCCGTCCTCAATTGTGTCATTAACAACCCTTTCTTTCTCTTTAATAGCAGCCCCTAAATACGCTTTCGCCCCATGCTCCATGGTTGGGTTGAACTCTTGAATGTAGTAAGCCTTTTTTCGACCAATGTTATAAGTCCACATGGCACTCTGAAACTTTTTTATGAAAAACTTTTTATGTCCACATTTGTATTGGGGCCCTCATGTAGCTTAATGTTCCATTTATTCAACCACTTTTTATTTTGCTTCATCCATGTTTTCTTTCTACGGTTAAGATCCTCTTCCTTCACAATTTTCAACCATCGTTGATCATGTATGTTTTCAAACTTCTTTAAGTAACTAAGTAACCGAGTTATCGTTGATGCCTTCGATGGAAAAGTCCCAGCTTTCGCTAAAATAATATCATATGGTACAAAGGTCTTAACTTTGAGATTTCTTGTGATTAGGTGTTTCTGAATTCTTTCTAGTTGTCTCCAACCACAGTTTGACATGCTGCCACCCCAAACCTCGCAACCATAGAGAACCACCGGTGTGACCAGCAAACCGAAAAGAGTCTTCCTGGTTTTCCAATCTGAGAGTTTAGGCGTTCTGCATCTATTCTAGAGTAAATACAAGGCTTTCCAAGCCCCTTGTATCATTTTCACTCTACATGTCTCCCATCTGAGTTTATAATGAAGTCAATCCCAAGATACTTGTATTCTTTCACAATTTCTAGCGGGCTGCCTTCAAAAAGAAACTTAATATGTTTTTTTTCTCCTTAAAGAGACAATCATGATTTTGGTTTTGGTAATGTTCACCTGCATCCCAACCTCCTGGCAAAAGTACTCGAAGGCCCCTAAATGATCTCTTAGCGCTTGAGTTGTTTTTGATATTAAAATAAGATCATTAGTGTACAAAAGAAGCTTCACTACATACCTTGCCAAAATGACACCTTCCCCATCCATCTTGTTTAACCAAGCTTCTAATTTATCAACGTATAACCCAAACAAGGTTAGGGATAAATGACATCTCTGCTTAACACCAATCTCGCTACCAAAACATTCAGACATTCCTTCATTAGTTCTGATTTTAGCTCTAACTTTGTCATATAATCTATGCACTGCCGCTCTATACTCGTCAGGGATACCCAATTCTTCCATTATGTTACATAGCTTGTCTTTAGGCACCGTATCAAAGGCTTTCTTAAAGTCTACATATCAAAAATAATCTTCTTCTCCCTGATTGTCCCATATTTTCTCTATTAAATGTCGAAGAGTGATGCAATGGTCAATGGTAGAATGCCTAGGTTTGAAACCCGCTTTCCCTCTTGCCCTTTTCCCCTCACCTTCTGCCCAACTGCTGATTCTGCGTTCTATCATGCTCCCAAAAAGTTTTCCAAATATGGGATTAACCATAATAGGGCGGTAGTTAGATGAATTATTGATGTCAACACTCTTAAAGAGGGGAATAACCACACAAGTTGTCCAATCTGCCAGGAAACCATTGTAAATGGCACTTTCCTTTTATGTGAGGCGCAAGGATTTCCACTCCCCATTTTAAAAATTCAGCTTGCATCCCATCAATATCACTAGCTTTACCACTTGCCAATTTCTTTATCCCTAGCTTGATATCCTGAACCGTGAAGAGTTCCTCTGATGTATTCACTATGGGACGAGTGTTATCTACTTGTGGACATTGATAGAGCAACTTTGCATACTCAAGCCATTGAGCATCCATAGTAGTGTTCTCAATTTGTTTTCTCTCTTGCTGCAACCCTTTCCAAAACTTTTTGGGATCTTTCTTTCCAAGGAATATTAACTCTTTCCTTCTAGCCTTAACATACTCTTCTTTTTTTTTGATGCTTTGTTCGAGGAAGTGGGAAATGCATTAGGTGATTTTCTGATGGTAGATGTTGAATCTTCTGATATTTTGCATTCCACCCATGCCCGTATTCTTGTGGAGATGGTTATCTCTAAAGGGATACCTGCTGAGATTGTGATTAATTCTTCTAAGGGTAGTTGGGTTCAAATATTGGATTACGAAGGGGTTCCTTTTAGATGCAGAAGATTTTATAAAACTGGGCATGCTGTTGCACAATGTAGTTTGGAGAAAAAGAAATGGTCTTCCACGTGGTGGAATGGTGCTTCTGAACAACATTATACGGTTGAAAAGAAGTTTGACAGATGTTTGTCCCAGATGGTTGCGGAGGACTGTCCTGTGGTCTCTTCCCAGACTGTTTTGGTTACTGCTGATAGGGGTGTGGAGAGTGCTGCTGTCCCTTCGAATGTTGGGCTCTCGGTTGGTTCTTCTGCTCCTAGTAGTGATGCACTAGCTGTGCCTCAGGATGGTGATGCATGTGATAGGGATTTTATTGGAGATTGCGCTGTAACTGTTGAGAGACGTGTTGTTGCTTGCCCTATCTCTCTGGTTGTTGCTGGCCCTATCTCCGGTTCTTCTGCAGGTGGTGCTGATCTTCCCTCTCGGGGTTTTGGGAGTCTAGTGTCAGATTCTTTGGCTTGGTAGGATGTGGCTGCTAAGGTGGAGGAGGGATGGATTATAGTAATGGGTAAGAAATCCAAGAGGTCTACGCCCTCCTTTGAAATGACCCTTCGTTCCCATAATGGTATGGCTAAAGATCAATTTTAATTTGTTGGTGTTGGGGATGGGGTTTCCTCCATCCTTTGGGCTTTTGCTTTGTTCTAGGTTGCAAGTTAATTTTTTTGTGCAACGTTTGTTTCAGATTGTGGGTGTTTGGTGGTCAAACCATCATCTTAGTCTTGAACCGTTCCATGTTGAGGCCTTCATGGTTATATCCTTTTTGACCTTTTTGTAAAGGGTTTCAGGGCCCCTTCAAAACCTGTTTTCACTTAACAAAAAACATACTCATTTTTTTTTGCTTGAATCAATTTTGTGTACCATTTCTTGAGTTCTTTGCTTACGTGTTTCCCTTTTATAGATCTCTTTGCTTCCTTACATTCCTCATCGTACCATGGATTTTTTGGAAAAGTATTAGTAGCCCTCTTTCTACTACATGATCTTTTACATGCATTTAAAGCCTTGTGGATTATAGAAATCAACACGCTACTATTAACATACTCGCATCCCTCATTAACCTTGTCACCCACCAAGAGATTATTCATTTCATGAATTTGCTGCTCAAGCACCGCATTGAAGATGTTCTTGTACTCCTAATTTAAGAGGATTTTGCCTTTGTTAGGTGCTTTCTTTTGCATGTGGAAATATTGTTTATTGTTTGGGCTACTTGAAGCGAAGTCCAACTTAACAAATAGAGGCACGTGATCAGATTTCATCTTTATAGGGCGATTCACCAATTTCAAACTCAAGCACTCTAGCTGTAAGGGTTTGTGAACAAATTACATAGTCAACCACACTCTGCCTATTGTATGTTTTGCACATGATAGCCCCCGAATTTGGCCAACCTCTCATCCCGTTGCAAATAACCAAATCAAACAAACTACACAACCCGATAATTCTATTCCAAAATGCGAGACACCTCCATTACTATCTTTTGAGGCTCTTTTCCAAGATTGATCGCTACCCTCTTCCAACCATAGAGGATTATCTTCTTTTTCACTATTAATCAACTGCAAGGATTGATTATTAGCTATCCTAGCATTGAAGTCCTCTACTAACATTATGTCACCAATGGTGCTTGAATACTGAAATATCTTTTTTCTAATGATGCATACAAGTCTTTCTTTTCTAAATTGCGCCTCTTATAGAACTTAGAGTTTTGCGGGGCAAAGTAACATGCAACCACCTTGAAGGTTATTCTCATTCACTGTAAGTTGCAACCAAATATATTATTTATTTGGGTCTTCCTTTTCAAAATTTACAATGTCGTACCACTTGTCATGTATAAGCACTGTAACCCCACCATGCCCTTTACCTATTTCATTCATTTTATTCCAAACTGGAAATTTCCTATAGCCTTTAAAATCTGGTACCTTGCAGCCATCATGTTCATGTGTTTCTACCAAAATGATAACATCATTTCCCTCTGCTATGGGCCCCACCCCAGGACCTCTTCTCCATGGATAATCTCTGCTGTTCCAAGTCACAATATTTAAGTAGTCCTATGGGCTCCCCAATTCCTATTTCTCCTTCGAGAAACACTCACTAATTTGGGCTTTCCCATTTTTCAGCCAAGCCTATTTCCCCTCATTTCTTGCTATTTTTACCTTTTCCCAATCCCATTGTTCTTCCTACTGGAAAAACGTTAGATCTTCATCTAGCTAGAAATGTGTTCCTCTAAGTAACCTTCTATTTATAAGGATTATATTCTTATCCTTTATATTTTTCAAGGTAACTCGTATGTGCCTGTCTCTCCCTCCATCTATTTGCTTACCTGTCCTATTTGCTTGTTGAATCCCCCTGTCCACTTCAATTGATCTCTAAGAAAGTCCCTCGTTAGAGTGTCAATTCTCTCTTTTTCTCCAAAAATCTCACTCCTTTGATAATAATATTTTGCACTTTGCGACGCTTGTCTTGTTCTTCTTTTATTTGTATTTTGACTTTTTGTTCAATCATTCCCTTTTGTTTGTTGGTTGATCCGTTATTAACTTAAGACCATGATTTGGCTTCTTCTATCTGTGCCCTTAGTTGAGACTCTTTAAATTCCATATCAACTAGGCTGATTGAATTTCTTTTATTTGCGTTCTGTCCTCTTCTTTCATTAATTTCGACTCCTTACTTCTAGTTACTCTCCATTGCTCCAATTCCCATTTTATGGTTTCTAGTTCTTGCTGTCCTATCTCCATTTTGACCCGCATGCTTGAGATTTGTTCCTTTAGAATTTTGCTTTCCCTTTCTATTTTTCTTGTGTATTCTATCGCTTCATACACTTTCTTCTCTTCTTCAAAATTCCTTGCTTCTATGTCTTCACGCCTCTTTCTTATATCCATGAGCTCTTCTACATATAGTTCTAAAGACCATGCTAGCGGAGTTTAAGTTGGGTTGTAGAAGACTTTTCTATCTACTTTCTCTTCAGTGCTGTCCACTTTATTCATTGTGTCTGTTTCTCCTTGATGCACAAATGACTTGAAGCTCTCTCTAGTTTCAACTTGCTCTTGAATCCTCTCGATTTCCCTCTCTTTCTGCCCTGTTTGCTCCACACTAGTTTGGTCAATCCCACCTGAGATTCTATTCACGTGCGGTAAAATTATTGCAAAACACCTCTTATGTGTTTGTTTTAACTTCTGGATGTGCCTGCGTCTTAAAATACCTTTGTAGTGTTTCACATTAACTAGTATCAGTCTTTCATCTGTATTACCTGCCTTCTTTAGAAGAAAATCTAGCATGACAACATCCCAAACCCTTGTTAAACCTTCTTTAGTGGTCATAGGTAGAGGTGCTGCATGAATGTTTGCTTGCTTGTTTGTTTGTAGATTTCTTACAACCCTCTTGATAGAGAAGGTTCAACATTGGACCCAATAGGTGAAGATTGATGTTGAAACTGACACCTCCAAGTATGCTTGGTTGAAAGAAAATTTTATTGCATGCTGGAGTATGAGAACCATCTATATTTGGGTCATGAAAAAACACTGTTAGACTCCTCTCAGACTCATTCCGACTGAGCGCCATTGTGTAAAGTGCCAGGTGTAGTTTATGATTAATCTGGTTTTATGTGTTGTGCCAGATGAGATTTATGTTTAACCCATTTTTGTTTTAGTTTGCAACATATTTGTTTTAGAGCATTTTGGAATGGCAAAGCAGACAAAATGCACTGATATAGAATAAAGTAGAAAAGTAGTAGGAAGGCCTGACCTGACAAATTTGTTGATAGTGGAGCCCCTATCGCACGATAGTGCTGTGGAGCCCTTATCGCATTTTTAGTTGCTGTGGACCTGACAAACACCTTGAAAGTGGAGTTATATGGGTCTTTGCAACCTCCCTGTCCGCTATCTGCTCTCTTCGGTCTGTTCTTACTATGAATCCTCGCCAAACCCTAGCTCGCTTGCAATCACCTTCAATTCTATTTTGCTTAATGCCCCAATTAAACTTTTTTTTAGAGAGATTACTAGACTTCGAGGTGAGTTTTCTTAGATTATTGTCATGGAGAGATTCCACAACTTTAAATGAAATGCAATTCAAATGTATGGCATTTGGGGGAATAACTAATTCTTGATTCATGATATCAAATGGGATTTTGGAATCAAGGGAGTCACAAAGAGAAAAATCAATTCTAAGAAGGCATTCGGGGGTAGCTCATTCCTTGGATGAACAAGATTCTTAGCTGAAAAGAAATAAAACTTCATGTTTATGTTTCATTACCATTCAAACTATTTTTCGAGCTTTTGCATTCATTTTATTCGGAGTTATGTATCAATCAGTAACAACATCACTTCTTGCAGATTAATTAAAGAATTGTAATCTTTTGTAGCTAGTAGTATAAATAGCATAACTAGAAGAGTTTGCATTTCATTTGAACATATATAATAGAAACATGTGCATGCAAGAGTAACTCTATTAATCTTTCAAGATGATAACCTAAGCCATTCACTTGAGCATGGAATTAAAGAGACGCAGTCTCTGCTTTTCTTAAGTATTTGGTATACTGTATCGTTATTTTGGTTTGCATGATACGAGTAGCATTCAATACTTAACCATAAATCAACCTCGATTATATTAATTTGCAATCTAACACTTTTTTTTGTCAAATTGAGTTGCAGTTAGGCCGAGACTGACATTATTGATATCTGTCATATTTTAAGACCCAAATGTGTCTGTTTCTAAAATTTGAGGAAATTAATTATCCTCTGTTTTGTATAAATAATTCCTTGCTACTGATTGTATGAAGTCGATAGAACCTGACTATCTATAAACATTATATTATAATCGGCCAAAAAGGAATTGCAATACCTTTGGTATATTTTAACTCATCTGGTAACAGTCATTTGAGGGTACGTGGAGATTAATTGAAAGTGCATAAATATAATGCGGTGGAATTGACACATGAAAGCATGAGCAGGGATGCACATACATGTACACACACAATGTGCCAGAGGCATCGATTTCAATACATAGTAAAATAATGGGAATAATTTATATGAATCATGATGAGATTAGTAACTCTTGAGTAGACCAATGCATCTAATAAGGAATATATTGAAATTGAAACCCTAAGATGATCTCGAGGTGTTCTACATTCAATTGTATCTTGTGTAACCTTTCCTGAGCATTTGAAAGAACACAGTTATTTCCAATGTTTCTGGCTAAGATTGTGTCTGATTTCTTTTATCAACATTTCAGATCACACTCTGTTTGTTGAGAAAATGTCTCAACCTTGTTGTTTCTATATTTGAATTAAATTATTAATTGACAATTTGTAAATATCTTTAGTTGTCATAAAAGTTTTTAAAGGTAATTGTGACAAATTTTAAGATGTTTTTTGTTTCAATTGTCAAGAGTAAAAGCAGGAAAAGGAAAGATGAGTGAAATCATGGATAAGATAAGGGAGATCTTTCAAAAGGAGGATAAGATCACAAGTTGAAAGATGAAGGTTTCTATTTTCTGTGATTTATGCCTAAATGGTTTTGGAAACCATTTGTGTTTTTTTTCTCTATCTCTTACCTATATAGTTAGTGCTTGAGTTGAAGCATAAGGATGTAATTCACACATTGTTGAAGCAATGAAGTGTTGGAGCTTTGGGTGTGGTGTTTTTTCGGAAAGGGTTTCTCCACGTAAATTCTGGAGTTACGGTTTGCTCTTTTTGTCATCCATCGGTAATTGTTAGTTATATGTTTATTTGGCTGCAATAACTATTAGCATATTTTTCATTGTATGTTTATTCTGATTTTCAACATTTGGTATCAGAGCAAAGTTGTCTTGATTTGAGAAGGGGACACTTGTCTTGGAGTGTTTGATTGGATTTTTTTTCTGTAGTGGGAGTGTTGTTTTTATTGTAGTTTCAGATTCGAGATCATGGCTAGCTCATCTCAGTTGGACATTGAAAAGCTCAATGGTGTTGGATATGAGCTTTGGAAGTTAAAGATGGAGGATCTCTTAGAAGAAAGAGATCAATCGACTATTTTCAATGAAGATGAGAAACCATATACTATGACAAATGAAGATGTCAAAAATTAGATAAATAGGCTCTTGACAAGTTATTCATTTGTGTTTATCTGATTCTATTCTATTGAATGTTTCAAATTAAACTACTGCATATAAATTATGGAATAAAATAGGATATATTTACCAAACTAAGACATTAAAAAGGTGTAGAAGGTGTTTTAAAACAAGGCATGTTGCTGCTAAGTGTGATACTAACAATAGGAAGTCGAAGAATCCCTCTTTGTGGTGGAACAACGCCTCTTCTCAACATTACATTGTTCTAAAGTCCTCTTCTTTGATGGGTGAGAAAGGTTCTTCTGATAAATGGACTTAAGCTTTTGATGTTGGCGCTATTGGTTCTTTCCCCATTGCTTCAAAGTTGGCGACTGAGTTGGTCTCTGCAGGTTCTACTACTGGTTCCATCCCATCTCTTGATGGTTCAAACTGTATTTCTGCTGGTTCTGCTTCTGTTGTTTCTATGCTAGATAGAGATAGGGCTTCTACTGGTGAGTCTATTTTTGTTGGCTCCGTTGGCCCTGCAGTTGTTTCCTCTTTGGTGGATGGGGGTTCTGGGAGTGTTGTTGGCTCTGGGATTCTGTTGGCTGGTCTGACGCAGGGTGTTGGACCCTTGTTTGGTGCTGGGAATACGACTCTGGATTCTTTAAGCTGGCAGGATAAGGCTGCTAAAGTGGAAGAAGGATGGATCATGATTAAAGGTAAACACTCCAAACGGTCCTCACCTTCTTTTGATATGACTCTTCGGTCCCATAAGAAGGGGACTAAAGGAAAATCTTAACGGTTGATTTTGGTCCTGGGTTGGTGATCTTCAAAGTTTTATCTTTGGCACCGTTCTTTTGTGTATTGTTTGGGGGGCTGGCCAATTATTCTGGCTGGTCTGTTGTGTGTTTTTTCGTGGGACTTGTAATGCTTTATCTAAAGTTTTAGTTATGTACGAGGTTTTGGGGCCCCTTCAAAACCTATTTTTTCTATAATAAAAAACAAGTTTTTTTTTTTTAAAAGTTGGTAGACGAATAGATGGAGTGAGGCGAGAAGAGCGACAACCCCTGGGAATCTGGAGGAGAAGAGGCTGATTCAGACAAAGATAACGACGACAACGATGAATTTGTTGGTGAATTGCTGGGTTTCTGCTGGGCTAGGGTGTTTTGCTGGTGTGGGCGACCTGATTGGAGGACTTCTGGGCTCCAGCTTACAAGCATGGTAGTTCTCAACTTCCCCTATTTGGTGCTACTGCGATCAGTTGATATGCGAGGTGGGTTTTTGTGGAGTTCTACGGTTATCAAACTTTTGCCTCGCGTGGTTTCTAGGAGCTCTTTACATGACCAATCGTTTCTTAAGGGGCTTGGATTTTTTCATGTGACTTCTGTGGTGAAGGAAGTTTCTGTGTCTTGTGAGCGACTTTTGCCTCTGTTTTATGGGTTTTCTACTCAACCTAGCGCATATTGTTCTGATTGTTTGGACTGGGATATTTTGCACTGAGATCTTTGTGAGTCGCTTGTTTTGTGGCTCTTTTTTATTTCTTTGTTTCTCCCCTAGGCTCAACTTGCCTTGGAGATTTAGTTTTGAGTGTGGGAGACTTCTTTTCCAGCCTGGGTTCTTGGACTTTTCTCTGCAGAACTTGGTTGGGGGCCTTAAAGGAAAAAAACCCTTAGTTGTGGACTGGTTATTCTTATGGGCATAGTAATGATGCTATTTTTCTTTTGAGGAGTCTGAGTTATATAGTGGAGGTTGAAGTCCTTTTGGCTATGATGTTTGGAGATGCTTGGTGTCTTTTGTTGGAAAATGGTTTGTTGACCAGCTATAGTAGTGGCTCTGCGGTCTTTGGTTTGGATGCAAAGATCATTATTGTTGTTCTCCTTTTGTTTTTTGTGTTCTTCTAGTGTGGAGATGTCCTTGTGGTTTGGAAGAGTTTTGGTGGTGGATTTGGTTTTGAATCCCCTAAGGCTTGGGTCTTTCCTTTGGTTTTTCAAATTCTTTATCTTGATCGGGAGATATTTTTTGTTGGGTGTTTTTTTGGGCTTTTTTCTCATGGTTTCCTACTTATGAAGTTGTTGGAGGTCATTAGAGTTGTATCTCTCTTGGAGAAGTTCCTTTATGTTCCTGCTCCTTTGGTCCTCTCTCTTTTCAGTGGGCTATCCCTGTCTTGAAGCCCTCACGGTTTAGTTCTGGTGTTGGGTCTTGGTGTGGTGTTTTGGGAGGTTTCTCTTCATGGGGATATGGTATCCTATTGGTAGAAGTGGGGAAGTTGTTTGGTGCTGATTTTCTTAAGGCAGAGTGCTTTGACGATCTCAGACCTTCTAATTTCATCCTTCTTTTCAGGGTTCTTCTCTTGATGGCGGCAAAATTTTCTGGTGTAGGTGTTTGGGAGACTCTGGTTTCAACGTGGTGGGGGTGGCTGGTTGTGTGCGTCTTGAGAGGTTTAGTGCCTTTGTGCATATGTCCTTCTGCCCCCTTAACCTGTGCTTGGGTTCTTCCATCCTATGGTGTGGTTTTTGTGTGGTGATTTGAGAGGTTTATCTTCATGGAAAGTTTGTACCTTGTTTGTAAAAGTGAGGAAGTTGGATGGTGCTAATTTTCTTAAGGGAGGGTGCTTTGGCGATCTCATACCTTTCAGTTTCTTCCTCCTCTGCAGGGTTCTCTTTTCTTTGGAGGTGAAATCTCTAGGTGCAGGTTGTTGGTGGTCTCTGGTTTTAGTGTGGTTGGGGACAGTTGGTTGTATGTATTTTAAGAGGTTGGGCGTCATTGTGTATATGCCCTTCCTCCCCTTCTTCCTGTGCTTGGGATTTTCCACCTCGTGGTGTGGGTTTTGGTGTGGTGCTTTGAGAAGTTTTCCTTCATGGGAAGGTTGTACCCTATTTTTTGAGGTGGGGGTGTTGGTTGGTTCTGATTCTTACAGGAGGATGCTTTCACAATCTCAGACCTTCTGATTTATTCCTTCTCTTCAAGGTTTTCTTTTCGATGGAGGTGAAATTTCTTGGTGCAGGTGTTTGGTGTTCTCTAGTTTCAGCATGGTTGGGGGCGACTGGTTGTATGCATTTTAAGAGGTTGGTTACCATTGTGCATATGCCCTTCCGCCCCCTTTTCTTGTGCTGGGATCTTCCACCCTGTGGTGTTGTTCTTTCACTAGGTGTTGGCACCTTAAAATTCTGAAGGAATTTTAAGTGACTATGTTGAACAATTTTAAATCTATTAAAACCCTAGCTTTCTTTGAGAAAACTACATGCAAGAAGGTTAGGTAGACACGATTAAATCAATTAGGGTTTTGTTGATTCCAGGTAGAGAATTTTTGAAAAATCATTTATACATTTTTTAGATTTTATCTGCAAAATTAATATTGAGAAGCATTCATTTGGAGAAAAATCATATTTTGGAAAAATATGCCTTCTGAATAGTTGTATTTACATTATTTATATAATTGTATATCTGTGTGTGTGTGTGTGTGTGTACATATCACAATTATAGGTTTGATGAAATTATTATTATTGTTAAAATAAATAAATTTTTTATTCTAGAAAAAAATTAGTCTGTAATTTCTTTATTTTAAAAAAAAGTAATTAGGCAAGGGGAGGGTTCGGTCCTACCCCTGCGACGAGCTCCCTATAGGGCGAGCCCAGTGGCTCGACTTGGCTCAGTGAGGTCGTCGAGCTCACCACAGTGCTGCGGTGGGCAACGTGGGGTGAGGGGCTGAGCTTCCCCCCACATTAAGGTTTTTTTTATAAATATTTCAATTTAGTATTGATTTTTAATATAAATTGATATTTATTAAAAAATAAGAAAATTAATATTATTGGTTATTAATATTAATAATTAATAATTAGTGTTTTGACGTTTTTAGATAATACTATTATTAATTAATAAGATCAATTGATTTAATGTTGTTTTTTGGAGTTAGTATACTTATATATACAATGATGTTTTTATATGCCTATATTTTTGGATTAGAATATTGCATTTGTATTTTAATGTATGTATGAGTATATGGTCAAACTGATTGCGTTTTAAACTTAAATTGATTGTTGCTTAATATGATGAAATTTGATGATTCATACTTAAACCTTGTCAATGTTTTGGGGTTCTAGATGAATTTTAAGGATTGTTACCATAGGCTTGAGATTGTTTATTGATGTTTTGCAGTTGCTTATGTATGTGTCTTTTGTATCCTAATTTTTATGGTTTTCGACACTGTTGTGATTTTTGAGTTCATACCTATACTATGATCCTTGTTGGTATATTGTGATGTTATGGTTATTGGGTCATATGTGTTCCTTGATGTCTTATGGAACGAACTTTGGAAATTATCTTTATTTACGATGGATATGGTATTGGCATATCTGATGCAGTGATGGTAAGTAAGTTGTAGAGATGTCATGATGTAGGTTTGATTACAAGATGATCAGATATTATGTTGTCATTGATGTCAACTATTGACTTTGTGTTCTTAGTATGTTTCCAAGCATAGTTGTCATTGATGTCAACTATTGACTTTGATGAGTTGCAGTCGTTTCTATCTTTATAGGAGACTTAGGTGTGTCTCTATAAGTCTAATGCATGACTGCTGAAGTGATCTTATGTGGAAGTTATGATTAGTTGAAGTATAACAGTCAGATGCTAGAACAATTGATGACATGTGATAGATGATTTGAATGTCTTGTCAAATCGTTGTTATATCTTGTGATGGGGTCACATGATATGGTGGTCCACAATGTTCCGATGCTACAATTTCAACCACAACTAATTTGAGTGACTGGTTGGAAGGATAGATGATCGGTGAGCAGAGACAAAGTTGTTATCAAGTTACAGAGTTTGTATTCTTGAACTACAGTTGATAAATCTTTGATCGATGATCGGTGTTGAGGTTATTATGTAGTTGGTTGAGTCAGTCATTATCTAGTGACGTGTGTTCATGATTGGAGGTAATGATCTGACATCACATTGTTCGATGCTAGCGAGTGGAGAAGATTCTAGAGGAAGTGTGTCTGGTCAAAACATGTTTGACTCCTTGACGCAACATCCTATGTAAATCGTTGTATTGGCCGATGTAGTCTTGAAAACATGTTTTTGTGTATTTAATTTTGGTATGTGGCGTGGTGGATTTGAGCGGGATGTTTGGAGTTTTATTTAGGGTTTGATCAAGGCGGTGGACTTAAAAGTTTAGTATATAATGAATGAAGTTGAAGGTTGAATGTGTTGATTGTGTGTTAGACAAGTGCGGTGCAAAGTGCGAGTTGCGATCAAGCCATAGAAGATTTAAGTGTGTTAAGAAGAAATTGTGTGCTTCAATGGATCTGATCAAATAAAGGTAGTGCTATTTCACAGATCATTATTTCTGTTGTTCCCTAATAGTTGCAACAGGTTAAATCCCTTAATAGGGTAGATCCTAACAGATCTTTATTGTAAATCCTCTAACAAAGTGACACTTTGACAAGTGTTTAAAGTCCTTTAACAAGGCTACTCTTAACAAGGTAAAGGTTTTAATAGGCCTAAGGAAAATCTCTTAACTGGGTAGCAGCTAATAGTGCTGTTGTAAACTTCTAACAAGGTTAAGCTCCTCACAGAGCATACTTCAGAAGAGTACATCATTTAGTGGGTACTAATCCCCACCGTGGTTTTTTCCCTCTTTGGGTTTCCACTAGATAAATCTGTGGTAAATGTGTGGATGTATTTGCATGTATATGGTTCTCATTTATTGAATGTATGGTCAATCTTTTCAATGGTGGTTTAAGTATAAGAGGTCAAATAGACTGGATTATTTGGTACATTACTGATTCAACCCCCTCTTAGTAATCCGATCTTAGGACTAACAATTGGTATTAGAGCTTTGGTCCTCTATTGTGGTGAAGCTTAACAACTTGGAGTAAAGATTCGAAGATGATGAGGAAGGAAGGTCCTAAATTCACAAGAGAGAACTATTCAGTTTGGTGTGGTCGGATGAAGCTCTATCTTAAATGTATGGGTGATCAGTATTGGGATAATGTGGTAAATAGATATACTGGCCCTTCAGGAACCCTGACTGTAGATTAATTAAAGGTAAGACAAGAATATACTGGTACTATGGAAGCTATTGCTAGTACTCTTTCAAATGCAAAATTTATCGTTGTCAAAGACTTGGATACAACTAATAAGATGTGGGAGAAGTTGAGGGCTGTCCATGGTGGAGATCCACATGTGCAAAAGGCAAAGGTTGACAGTTTGAAAGGGAAATACGATGATATGAGGATGCAAGAAAGTGAGAACATTGAGCCATAGAGTCAGAGAATCAAAGAAGTTGTTGGTGCTATTCATGGTTCTGTCGGTAATCTTCCTGAGGAGGACATGGTAAGAAAAATGTTAAGAACTCTATTGCCTTGGTATGCTATTAGGGTCTCATCTATTCAATTTCTCAGATCTCTAGGAACTTTACTGTTATTCTTGATGCATTAATAGGGATGCATTAATAGGGACATTAACTACATTTGAGTTAAGCAATTATGATGATAGTATGCCAAAAGTTGAAGCTTCTTTCAAGTCATCATTGACTCTTGCACCATCTAGGAAAGGAAAGGAGATATCTAATAGTTCTTAAACATGTTACTCTAATGATTATGAATCTATCTTGTCTAAAGAAAGAGTTCAAGAAGAATCAGAAGCTTTATTTGCTAGAATAATGCCTAGAGGAAAAGGTAAATATAAGGGTAAGTTTCCTTTGAAGTGCTTTGCATGTAAAAAAATTGGTCATATTTCTTCCAGATGCCCTGACATTGGCAGGAAGGAAATGCCAAGAAGATTTAAGGATAAAAACAAGAAAGCATGCTACCTAGCTGAGGAAGGTGTTATTGATGAGGAATTTGATGGAATAGATGAAGAGGAAATTGTGTTTGTTGTAGTAAAGGAAGAACCCTTAGAAGGTGAGAAAGCTTTGGTTTCTAACATGAATCACAGTGGTAATTGTGTTATTGACAATTGGTGTACTCATCACATGACCGATGATAAAAGAAAATTCATAAAGTTGGAAGAATGTGATGGAGGCTTGGTAAGATTTGGGAATGATGCTCCCTGTTTGGTAAAAGGTAAATGATCTATTACTTTGAATGATAGAACAATTTGTGATGATGTTTACTAGGTTGTTGATCTGAGATATAATTTGTTAAGTGTTGCACAGTTGAATAACAAAGATTCCAGATTGGAGTTCAATAGAAGTATATGCATGATTATTGGGAAATCATGAGAACTTATTGCTACCGGTGAACAAACTAGAGGTAACTTGTTCCATCTGAATTCTACTATTAAGAGTTGTCTGATTTCTAAGGTTGAATATTGTTGGTTATGGCACAAGAGGTTTTTTCATGTAAATTTTGACAACCTGATCAAAGTTAGTAAGATGAAAATAGTGAAAGGTTTGCCTAACCTAGTGAAACCAGACAATGTAATGTGTGAAGAATGTTAGCTTGGGAAGCTAACTAAGTCTATTTTCCTCAGTAAAACTTATTCTTTTGAAAATATTTTAGATTTAGTTCATACCGATCTATGTGGTCCAATGAGAACTCAGAGTTACTATGGTGATAGATATTTCATGTTGTTTTTTGATGATTATTCTAGACTGACGTGGGTTATATTTTTAAGAGACAAATCTGAAGCTTTTCAAATGTTTAATATTTACAAAGCTAGAGCGGAGAAGGAGACCAGTAAGACTCTGAAATGTCTGAGATCTATCATAGGAGCTGAGTTTACTTCATAGTGTTCACTACATATTGTGAAAAATCTGGAATTAAAAGGCAGATGTCAGCTCCTATAACACCTCAATATAATGGTATTGCTAAATGAAGAAACATGTCTATCATTGATTGTGCCAAGAAATCAATGATTTAAAAAGGTGTTGCTCAGACATTTTGGAGAGAAGCAGTGAGCACTGCTATTTACACTTTGAACAAAATTTAGTTGAAAAAAGGTACAAACAAAACTCCCTATGAGCTATGGTATGGTAGATCACCATGTGTGAGTTATTTCAATTTTTTTGGGAGTAGATGTTATATAAAAAGAGATGAAAATTCAAGAAAGTTTGACCCAAGAAGTGATGAGGGAATATTCTTAGGATACTCCTCTAAGAGAAAACCTACAAGTGTTTGAACAAAATAACAAATAAGATATTGGAAAGTGCTAGTGTAAGAATACATGAATTTTCTGAGAAAAATGATGAATCTAGCAAAGAAGGAACCAAAAGACGAACCGATAGAATCTGTTGGAGAAACTCCTAGAACTGAACTGATATTGCCTAAATATGTAAAGTGGAATCACTCCCCTTATCAAATTATTGGTGACATAAATGCTAGTGTGTTAACAAGAAGGAAGACAAGAGGGTACTTATTTATTATTTGACTTGGAGTCTATAATAACGAAAGATGCATTGAAAGACGAAGATTGAGTGAAAGCCATGGAAGAAGAATTGGAGCAGATTAAGAAGAACAATACCTAGACATTAGTACCCAAACCAGTGGGCAAGAATTTTATTGGTACTAAGTGGATTTTCAAATACAAAATGAATGAGACAGGTGAAGTGGTAAGGAACAAGGCAAGATTGGTGTACAAAGGATATGCACATGAGGAAGGCTTGGACTATGGTAAAATATTTGCACCTGTGGCCGGAATTGAAGGTGTAAGGATATTGCTTGCATATGCTACTTAGAAAGGATTAAAGGTATATGAAATGGATGTTAAGTGAGTTTTTCTTAATGGTATCTTGGAAGAAGAAGTATACATTGAACATCCTGAAAGATTTGCTAATTCAGAAGGTAAGAACATGGTGTACAAATTACAAAGCTTTATATGGATTGAAACAAGCACCTAGAACATGGTATGAGAGATTGCATTCATATGTGATTCAAATTGGTTTTATTAGGACTAGTGATAACAATAATGTGCATTTGAAGATTAAGAAAGATGAAAGATTGTTGACTGCAGAGATATTTGTAGATGATATCATTTTTGGTGGCAATAAAGAGATGCACAAATTATTTGTAGATGAGATGAGGAAAGAATTCGAGATGTCTATGATCGGTGAGATCAGATTCTTCATTGGATTGTAAGTTTAACAGATGAAGAATGATATCTACATAAGTCAATCTAAATATGTAAGGGAAATATTGAAGACTTTTGGGTTAGAAGACTCAAAATTGATTGGTACCCCTATGGTAACCAGTTACAAATTATCAAAGGAAGATGAATCTAAAGAGGTGAATGAGACACTTTATAGATCCATGATTGGTAAGCTACAATATGTAGTGTACAAAAGACCATACATAACACATGCAGTTGGATTAGTAGCAATGTTTTCTTCTAATCCTAAGGAATCTCATTTGGTTGAAGTACATAGAATCTTCAGATATCTTAAGGGGACTGAAGATTATGGTCTATGGTATGGAAATAAAGGTGATTTATCCTTTGAATGTGTTTATTGATGCTAATTGGGCAGGTAATGTTGATGATCAAAAGAGAACAAGCGGAGGTGCATTCTTTCTTGGTGAGAGGCTTGTATCCTGGACAAGTAAGAAACATAACTTTCTATCTCAATCAACAACTAAAGCTGAGTATGTACACAAGTAGTTTGGATCAAGTAGATTTTGGAAGGAATTCAGGAGAAGGTAACTAAACCGATGGTTATCTATTGTGACAATACAAGTACTTTTAATATTTCAAAGAACCCGATGATGCACTCTAAGACTAAGCATATATTTATCAAATATCATTTTTTAGAGATCAAGTACATGAAAAGGAAGTATAGTTGGAGTATGTGCCAACTAAAGAGAAGGTTGCTGATATTTTAACAAAACCATTACCTAAGGATACATTTGAGTATCTAAGAAGTAGGTTGGAGGTCATTCCCCTATCTAAGTTGAATTAGAAGAAAATGCAATTGCATCAATCCTAGTGTACTCATTGAATATCTTTATGACGAGATTGATGTTGTTGGGCTACTACTTAGGGGAAGTAGTCTATGAAGTCAGGAACATTAGAGTAGATATCAGGTGTGATTGACACCTTTGGCATTGTTGTCAAAAGGGGAGAATGCATATTAAGGGAGAATGTATGTATGATAAAGGGCGAGTAATTGCAGAACATGTGTAAGACAGAAGTGGAAACATTTTTTTTTAATGAAGAGTGTTGCAATCATTGGTGAAGCAGAAATTGTTGCATAGAGTGTTGCCATCAATGCCAAAGGGAGATATTTTTGGCATATTTGATGCAGTGATGATAAGTAAGTTGTGGAGATGTCATGCTGTAGATTTGATTACAAGATGATCATATATTATGTTGTCATTGATGTCAACTATTGACTTTGTGTTCTTAGTATGTTTCCTAGCCTAGTGTGATGCATGATGAGTTGTAGTGAGTTTTAGTGGTTTCTATCTTTATAGGAGACTTAGGCGTGTCTCTAGAAGTCTAATGCATGACCACTACTGCTGAAGTGATCTTATGTGGAAGTTATGATCAGTTGAAGTTTAACAGTGTAGATGCTAGAATAGTTGATGACATGTGATATATAATTTGAATGTCTTGTCAAATCTTTGTTATATCTTGTGATGCGATCACAGGATATGGTGGTCCACAGTGTTCTGATGCTACAATTGCAACAACTAATTTGAGTGACCGGTGTGAAGGATAGATGATCGGTGAGAAGAGACAGAGTTGTTATCAGGTTACAGAGTTTGTGTTCCCGAGCTACAATTGATAAATCTTTGATCAGTGATTGGGGTTGAGGTTAAGATGTAGTCGGTTGAGCTAGTCATGATCTGGTGATGTATTTTCATGATTGAAGGTAATGATCTGGCATTACATTGTTTGATGCTAGCGAGTGGAGAAGATTCTTGAGGAAGCTTTTGTTTGGTCAAAACAAGTTTGACTCCTTGACACAACATCCTATGTAAACCATTGTATTGAACGATGCGGTCTTGGAAATATGTTTTTGTGTATTTAATTTTGATATGAGGCACGTTGGATTTGAGCGGGATGTTTGGAATTCTATTTTACGGATTGATCAAGGGGGCAGACTTAAAATTTCAGTATATAATGAATGAAGTTGAAGGTTGAGGAGGAGGAGGAGGCCTTTAAATTTTTAGTAGAGCAACAACCAAAATCCAATCGTAGCCATAAAACTTAGAGTTAGATTGGACAAATAGAAATATGAATTTGAAGCGCAAAGTGAGACACCTGAGTGATATCTCCAAAAAACAATGGGTTTCTGTCCTTAGACCTGCTGAGAAGTTTTATTTTGCATTCATTTTGGGCATGTGTGAAAATTTTGAGGAAATGTATTTTGCAAAGTTTGGTTTTTAGATCTCTTAGGAGACGAAAAAATCCTTTGGGAATATCATCTCCGAGGGTGATAAAGCTCTATTTGGAGACAAGGATTAAATAAAATACTTTTTTGTTTAATTCTCCACTTTGGTGTTGGATTATGAGAAGTATAATTTGGAGCTCATTTAGGGCGTGCGTGAATTTTTTGAGGAAAGGTATTTTGCAAAGGTTAAATTTTAGAGCTCTTGGGAAATGAAAAAATCCTTTGAGAACATAATATTTGAGGGTGAGAAATATCTCTATGGTGGTTTTAGTTAGTCTCATTTAGACACTAACCTTGGTAGGCATTGGCAATGATTTTTGGTGAAGGTTTAATTTATTATTGGTTTTATTTTTGTTGAGATCATGAGAATGGTATTCTAATCTTGATGTTACTGTACAAATTTTAATGTTGGGCATTATTTTTATTTGGTATTTTATTTTAGTTTGGTTTTATAAGGATTAAATTGTATAAAAATAATCCTATGAAGGAGAAGGATGAGGAAGAGGAGGAGGAGGAGGAGGAGGAGTAGAAGTTTTTCTCCTTCCTCCTCTTCTTAATTTAAATTAAACCTTTTAAATTTAATTTTTCCCAAAGTTTTCAAATCAGATTCCTTATGTAATTTTTCAAAATTACATTTGAGAATTTATTTTTGCTGAGATTTTGAGGAAAGGTATCTTGCAAAGTTTGGTTTTTAGAGCTCTTGGGAGATGAAAAAATCCTTTGAGAACACCATCTCTAAGAGTGAGAAATCTCTCCAGGGTGGTTTGCAGTTAGTCTCATTCAGAGGCTAACCTTGGTGCTCATTGACAATGATTTTTGGTGAAGGTTTATTTGATTATTGGCTCATTTTGGGTGTGCGTGAAGATTTTGAGTAAATGTATTTTATAAAGTTGGGCTTTCAGAGCTGTTGGGGGATGAAAAATTCCTTTGAGAACATCATCTCTGAGGGTGAGAAATCTCTCTGGAGACAAAGATTAAATAAAATATTATTTTTAATTCTCCACTTCAGTGCTAGATTATGGGAAGTATAAAATTGTAAGGAATGATTAGCGATTAGAAGACCATATAAATGCTCATGATCTCAACAAATAAAAAACTAATAATCAAATAAACCTTCACCAAGATTTATTGTCGATTAGCCCCAAGGTTAGTCTTTTAATGAGACTAACTGCAAACCAGCCTCGAGAGATTTCTCACCCTTAATGCTGAAGTTTTCAAAGGACTTATTTTTGTCTCCCAAGAGCTTTGAAAACCAAACTTTTCAAAATACCTTTCTTCAAAATCTTCACGTACGCCCAAAATGAGCTCCAAATATTTATTTTATACTTCCCATAATTTAACACCAAAGTGGAGAATTAAAAATAACATTTTATTTAATCCTTATGTCTCTAGAGAATTGAAGGCCCAACATTAAAATTTGTAAGGAATCATCAATATTATAAGACCATATAAATTCTCATGATCTCAAGAAAAATAAAATGATTAATCAAATAAACATTCACCAAAAATCACTGTCAATGAGCACCAACGTTAGCCTCTGAATGAGACCAACTCCAAACCACCCTGGAGAGATTTGTCACCCTTAGAGATGATGTTCTCAAGGGAGTTTTTTCATTTCCCAAGAGCTCTAAAAACCAAAATTTGCAAAATACCTTTGCTCACAATCTTCATGCACACCCAAAATTAATATAATGAAGGAGAAAGAGGTTAATCTTGGTGCTCATTGGCAGTGATTTGTGGTGATGGTTTATTAGATTTTTGGTTTTATTTTTGCTGAGATCATGAGAATATATATGGTTTCCTAATCTTGATGATTCCTTACAAATTTTTAAATGCAGGGCATTTACTTTTTTGGAGACATAAGGATTAGGTTGGATTATGGGAAGTATAATTTGGAGCTCATTTTGGCATGCGCGAAGATCTCCTCCTCCTTGCTAAGATTTTGAGGAAAGGTATTTTGCAAAGTTTGGTTTTCAGCATTCTTGGAAGATGAAAAAATCCTTTGAGAACATCATCTCTAAGGGTGAGAAATCTCTCCAGGGTGGTTTGCAGTTAGTCTCATTCAGAGGGTAACCTTGGTGTTCATTGACAATGATTTTTGGTGAAGCTTTATTTGATTATTGGTTTTATTTTATCTGAGATCATGATGATTTATATGGTCTTCTGATCTTTGATGATTCCTTAAATTTTTTTAAGCGTGGGGCATTTAATTCTCTAGAGACATAAGGATTAATTAAAATATTATTTTTAATTTTTCACTTTGGTTTTGGATTATGGGAAGTATAAAATTGTAAGGAATGATCAGAGATTAGAAGACCATTTAAATGCTCATGATCTCAACAAAAGTAAAACCAATAATCAAATAAACATTCACCAAAAATCACTGCCAATGAGCACCAATGTTAGCCTTTGGATGAGACTAACTGCAAACCACCCTAGAGAGATTTCTCACCCTTAGAGATGATGTTCTCAAGGGAGTTTTTTGTCAACCAAGAGCTCTAAAAACCAAAAATTTCAAAATACCTTTCCTAAAAATACCTTTTCCAAGAGTTTTTATACTTCCAATAATCGAACACCAAAGTGGAGAATTAAAAATAATATTTTATTTAATCCTTATGTCTCCCAAACTCCACGCCCAACATTAAAGTTTAAGTTTATAAACATTAATTATTTCATTTTTTCTTCACTTGGGTGCACAAACCAAAGTTGCATTTAAAAACCACCTTTTTAGTTTAAAACTCCATTTAGCTACAAAAATGTCATTTTCATTAAAATAATGAAAAAATCACACTTAAGTTCCCTATATAATATAATCCATTATTTAAAACTTCTCTCGTCACGGTTCTAATGAGTCATTAGACTAAGATGCTTGTAACATAATTTAGTATTATTTAAGCATCCTTAGTAAACTTAATTAAAATATTACTTACAAACTGTCCACAAATCTAATTGAGAAAAATTGCCTTAATAAGGTGGCTCTATCTCAGTGTGGACCAAGGGGGCATTGAAGTTGACAACTTCAGTGTAAATGAGAATATTATTAGTTCACAAGACGTCTCTAACTTAAAAATGTCATTCCAATTGAAGAAACAAGATGTTCGTGGATTATTTGAGCTAATTACAAAGCTTAATATTCTAGTGGATGAAACAATAATCTCCTCATGCTCTCCTATCTTAAAATCATCTACTTCATGTTGCTATCAACCCTCCTTTACTTCTCCGAGCTCTCCTTCAATTTTTTTTGAGAATGGATCTGCAACCAATGACGAGTTTCATGATTGGGTTGAAGAATCTCCTCTCCTTTCATGATTGGGTTGATGAGCAGTCTATCTCATGCTCCATTATGAAAATCCCTTTGGGGTGTGGGTCTTCTACCCCTCCTACAAAGATCAAGAGGAAATATGGTAGACCATCTAAAAATAAGATAATCAAAGCTGGAATCAAATGAAGTATCCAGACTACTCTACACAAAATCAGCCCGTGGTGAGAAAGGTGCTCCCCACGGAAGCTATGAGGATCATCACATGGAATGTTAGGGATATAAATTCACTTAAGAAAGTTTTCCTCAACAAATCACAAGTTAAGGTGAGTGGAGTAGATACCATTCTTCTTCAAGAAATAAATTTTGTAGAACCAAAACCCCTTCAACCATTTTCCAAGTGGAAGAATTATAATTATATTGCTTCCCCATCTATTTGAGCTTATAGGGGCTAGCAATATTGTGAAAAGGAAAATATATCGAGGTGAAATTTTTTTTAACTAAGGCAAACTGGCAACAACTTCAATTTGAATACTTCAATGTCTATTTCCATATGTTTATTTTGTGTGGACCTAAGTCCACCATCGAAAGAAAGTTTCTATGAGACTCTTTAATATATAATGTACCTCTCATTAGGATATACCTATCATTCTTGGGGAGGACTTTAATGCTTTTCTAGCCTTGCATGATAAAAGGTTGCATAATCGTGCCTATGAAAACATCATTAGAATTCAACGAGTTTGTCTCAAACAATAGTCTGGTGGACTGCATCCCATCTAATGGTGAGTTTATTTGGACCAGTAAAAGAAATCATTTTATGCATATTGATAAGAGGACTAATTGATTTTTTTTGAATCATGAATGGATAACAAAATATGGTCATTGCATGTCTCAAATACTTGCATTCTTGACATCATACTATTTTCCCCTTCAATTTACTCTTGCTTCAGCTGCCCCTTGAAATAATCCTAAAGATTCATTCAAGGACCCCTCTTTTCTACCTCTTTTAAAGTCATGGTGGTAAGGTATGCCTTCCGTTCTAGTTTCTAGGATGTTTTAGTTGACCAGGAAAGTTTATTATATCAAAGTGAAAATTAAATATTGGAATAGAAAAGTCTTCAAGAATATTTATTCTCCCAAGGCTAATATTGAAAATCAATTGATTCATATCAATGAGGAGATTATCATTTTTGGCATCAACCCATTCTCATACCATGAGTAGAAAAGACTCCAACATGAATATGAAGAAATTTTGGCGAGAGAAGAAATATATGGAGACAAAAAACCAGAGAATTGTGACTGAAAGATGGTTATAGAAACACTTCCTTCTTTCATGCTTCAAAAAAATTTAGATATGTTCATAATTTGATAATTAAAATGTCAGACCCCTTTGGTAACACATTAAGAAATTTTAGTAAAATTCAAGAAGAGGTTATGCATTATTTTTCTTCATTGTTTACTGCAGATCAACATGATGAAGTTTCAAAGGTTAGAACTAGGCAGAATATGTTTATGCGCATCCCTATCTCATGTCACATCAGGACAATTCCACCCGCACAAAACCCTTCTCTCTTGATGAAATCAAACCAATTGTATTCTCTATTGGTCCATACAAGGCTCTAGGCCCTGGTCTTACACCCCTTTTCTATCAAAAGTGTTGGGACTTTATTGGATTATATTTTTGGGTAGCATTATAAGAATCAAGGAAAAGTGGGGGTATCCTTAAGAAATTAAAATGCTACTTTTATTGCTCTCATTCCTAAGAAAAATGCTCCAAGGTCATTTGTAGATTTCAGACCAATTTCACTATGTAATACTATTTATATTTTTTTTTTCAAAAACTATAGCTAGAATATTAGCTGAGGTGATCCCCAAAATCATTTTGAAGGAGTAGGGGGCTTTGTTTCAGGTAAGGAGACTTCTGAGGGGGCGTTAGTGACACATGAAACTGTGCATACCATCAAGAAACATAAATTTCAAGTTATGATCATCAAATTGGATATGCTTTAGGCATATGAAAGGGTAAATTGGAAATTCTAGCATCAAGTTCTCTGGAGCTTCAATTTTTCACCTAAGTTGTGTTAATGGATATTAGCTTTCCGAACATGGGCTAAATTTTCTATTATTATTAATGGGCAACTATGTGGATTCTTCTATGCATCACAAGGAGTTAGACAAGGCGATCTCTTGTCTCCATATCTATTTATTATTCTAGCAGGGGCCCTTAGCTGCTCCATCGCGACAATACATAATGAAAACTTATGGAGAGGTATCAATTTTTATTGTTCTTATTTTAATGTAGCAAATTCTTTTTGTGGATGATACCATTTTTTTTGGGGAAGCCTCCATGAAGGAAGCTCAGGCCATAAAATAAATATTGCACAACTATTGTCAAATTTTGGGTCAAAAAATCAATGCTAATTAATCTAAATTTTTTTTTTGAACTGCCCCCCTTTGATTTCAAAAATCCTTTTAGATTTCCTTTTTTTTTTCAAACAAGAACTACTTCCAAGCACATATCTAGGAATTCGTTTGTTTTTAGGGAGAAATAAAAACTCCTTTCAGGATTCCATCATGAAATCCATTCAAAACAATATTTAATCTTGAAAAAAATCTTGGTTATCACTTGGAGTAGAATTCTTATGATCAAATCAGTGTTGGCAAGCATTCCAAATTATATAATATCGATTCTACCTGTGCCTAAAGGGATATTATCCTCTATAGTATCAAAGTTAAAAACCTTCTTATGGTAAGGGAACAAAGATCCTAAGGATAAAACTCATCTCCTTGCATGGGACAAAGTTTGCACTCCTAAGAATCTAGAGGGCCTAGGGATCCACAATTGAGAATACAAAAATATTGAACTTGGTGATAAAATAATCTGGAAAATGTACTCCAATCATAAATCTAAGTGGTAAGCCATTCTAAAAAGTAAATATCTAGATTCAAAGAACTAGGAAAGGATATTTACTACTCGTGACCCCCCTTATGGGTAATATGTGGAATTTTATGATTAGATGTAGAGGTGTTTCTCCCTCATCTCACCCAGATTATTTATGATGGTAAAAAATAAAGTTTTGGGAGGACCCTTGGAATATTTTTCCTCTTTTAAATAATATAAAATCCCTCTCTCAGGCCAAGGAAATTTTGGAATCTTTGTGGGGATCGAAAGTAAAAGATTATTTTTTTTAATCAAAAAATGCAATGGAATGATAAATGATTCCTAGAAAGATCTTTTAACCACGCCCATTCCTAAAGATCAGAAAATAAGTCTTGCTAATATCCTACAACAGAGGACTATACACTTTAAATATATTTAGGATTGACTTATTTTTCCCCCTTCAACCCCGGGTAACTATACAGTTAAAAAAGGATATAAGGTCATTTCCAACATGAATCCGATTCCAAGATCTAATAAGTTTACCTTTGACGGGTTAAAGAAATTATCCCTAAAGTGGGCTCCTTCACTTGGTTAGCTTTAAGGGGCATAATACTTACAAGTGATAGATTTGTGCACCTTGTTATTGAACCTACTTTCAACTATGCTTTATGTGGTGCTCAACTTGAAATAGTAAATCACCCATGTCTTCATTTTCCTTTTGCCTCCTCATGTTGGGCTTGGCTCAAATGAAATATCCATTGGGTTGCCCCTCTTAGTGCATAACTTTATGAGGTATGTGAATCTTGGTCTCTTCTCCATCATAATTCATTCTTTTCTTCCATTTGGGTGGTGACCCCTTCTACTCTGATTTGGAACATCTGATGGAAGAAAAATCATCGTAAATTTCAAAATGAAGTCAGTTCTTTCCTCAGTTATTCAAAAATTGAAGTCTCTATATCTGTATCTATTAATGCATATTGTATTAATACCAAGAGTATAGATTCTTTCTTCACCTCACATGATTCTAGCATACTATCTAAATAGGAACTCATTTATCTTCCTTTCAAATGTAGTCTTCTGAAAAAAAACTAAATAAAATCAACAGAAAGGAGATTAGGTGGAAGACTCAGGATCACGAGTTCATAAAACTGAATTTTGACGGTGGCTCTAAAGAAAACTTGAGCATCTTAGGAATTGGTGTTGTCTTGAGGAACTATAAAGGAGAGAAAATTGTTGCACTGGCTAAAATAATTCCAGATGGCTCAAATAGTGTTGCAGGGGGCTGGAGTAAAAATTGTAATCTCCTTCAAGGTATTAAACTTGTTCATTGAAGGGGACTCACATAATATTATTTCAGATCTTAAGAAATTTGAGTCCCCCAACTGGAGAATTAATTATATTTTACAAGAAGTTTGGGTACTCCTCCACCTTTTTGAGCAATACTAGGTTCTTCACTATTACAGGGAAGCCAACATAATTTTTGATAGTCTTGCAAAAAAAGGTTGTTTGCTAGAGTTAAATGAAGAAATCTATTTAGGAAAGGAAGTTATGGATGACCCGTTCCTTCCGTCTTCTATTTTGTTTGATTTCCCAATCGACTCTTGATATTTATGGCTACTATGTCCTTTCTTCCTTCTTTTCCCATCTTGAGTTTGGTGGTCTCTTATAACTATTGGTTTGTGTGATTGACTGCACTAGGGTCCATAGTTGTGTTTAGATTTAGTGGCACGTGGTTTCAAGTCTATGGTTACTTTTTAGGTTGATTGAGTGTTAGACTGTGCATCAAATTGGTTGTAGTTCTTTCAAAATCTGTGGCAGGGATCCATCAAAGTGGTTCTTGACTTTTTTTCTCCCTCTACCTCTATTTTATATCATTCACTGATATTGATGCACCCTTTGGTTATTCCGGCTTTCATAGTGATTTCTACCTGTACGTTTGTAGTGCCAAGACAAGATTTTCTAGTATATTCGATCTGCATCAAATCTGCACTATTAGACTCTTATTAGTCTTTGAATGTACTTGGTGGTTTGGGCATTACTATTATCTTCCATTCTTTATCCTTTTGACTCTTCTTTTTATCCATGTGGGTTATGTACGTGGACCGAGCTATGAATAATTTTTTTCATTGATTTTTTCAGCTTTGGATCTTACATGTCTTTTCTCGTTGTTGCTAAGCATTCTTCTTCTAGGCATCCTTATCTATTTTACAGGCTCTATATTTTGTTCATTTTGGAGCACACATGCCATGTTAGTTTGTGTGTTTCAAACTTCTTTTGGATCTTCTAGTTCGTCTTGTAGTTCATTTCTAGCTGGTCACATGGTTAGTGAAACCTTCTCTCCCATGCTTCTTATTGGAGCTGGTCTTATTTATTTAGATTTAGTGCTTCTTATGTTTTTTTATCTCAAGTAAAATCTCTATCCCCATCTCCCAGAGCTCTTTCAGGATATATTATTTCATTCTGTGTTCGTTGGTGGGTGGTTCTTTCTTTGGTGTCTTTTGGGGTTCCTCTCTTTTGTTCTCTATGTTGGCCTCTTTCTTTTGCGTGTGCCTTTATTATGAAGTAGGAAAATGGATAACATATTTAGTATTACTTGTGAATGCTTTGAAGAATCATTAGAAGATTAATGTCTCAGATTGCTCTCAATCGAGGATGATGATTAGAAACAAGCAACTATCTATATTATTCAACATAATGTTGTTGGAACATATTTGCATGATGGTTATGTATATAAATTCCTTTTCTATGCCCTTCTTCAACCAGTTGGTCATTTAGAGTGGATTCTTGTACTGGGAAATCAAAATATTGTGCCTCAACATTGGGAGCATGTGTCTCATGAGATAAAAAGTATTAATCCTAATGTAATCTCTGGTAGACTTGGGCACATTTTTGATCTAAAAAAGGAAGGATGCAAAGAGAAGATGACACTGGCTTAAGATATCTGTAAGTCATGCATTGCGTGAGGTGACTATGCACTTATGAGCATCTTCCACAAGAAAAATGAAGATTTTTTTAATAACCGTGGAGAAATATATTATGTGGGACTACTTTTTTGATCTCGCGCTTTTCATAATCAAGCTTGAAGATCTTTAGCTATTAGTTGAGCGATTTAAACTAGCCTTTTGTTTCTTCTCTCATTTAGCTTTGTATCCTCATGTTTAGGTATCCTCTTGTATTATCTTCACATTGCTTGGTTAGTTTTTTGTCTCTATGTATTTGTTTGTGTTGATGAATGGTGGATAGTATTCTACCCATATATTTCCCTCCACCACATTTTTTGTATTCGCCCATCATGTTCTGCTCTTTTATCATTTTGTACTTCCTCTATATGTAATTTCTCTATATCTAATCTATTACACTGTCGCTATGTTTTACCCAAAAAATTAAAAATAAAATTAAAATATACCATTAATGCACCAAGTTTACAAAAATTGTTGAAGCACATCAAAATTGAAATTTGATCTCAACAAAGAGATCTTGATGAAGAATAACGACAAACATAACTAACTAGGTGACTTACTATAAATAAATAACCTCTCCAAGATTCTTGGATCTAGGATGCTAGAAGTTAGAAATTATTTCTGAAATATGTATATGTGTAGTGCCTCCCGTGGTTGCATTCTGTTCCATGTATTTTGATCTGAGCGGGACTCTGATTTGTTTTTTGGTTATCCGTATGATGACAACACATTATTTTGGTTACCAATATCATTTTTGATTTAGATGTTAGGTTATGTTGTTGTACTTTACCATTTTGATCATATGTGCATGATGACATTGTTTTGATGTGACATGATGCTTTATGATGATATCTAGTATATTTTGCATTCGAGGACATTGGATATATATATATATATATATATATTGATGATTATATCTGATTCTTGGTTTATTGTGCCTCATATTCTGCTAGATATTTCATTGTCGATTTTCACTTTTATATTTTCATATTGTTGTAAATGATTATTTTAATGATTTATGTTTAGATGATATTTACATTTAGGACTAGAAAATGGAACGATCAATGCCATGATATTCTAATACATACGAATGATCACATCACTAGAGTATTAGTGTTCCGTAGGCACATTTTATTATTATTATTATTATTATATGTGCTTTGTCTATTTGTATTGTGAGCAGCTGCACTTGATGTTTGCGTGTTTCAATAAACAAGTACTAGACATCATTCCATCTGAATTGCAAGTTTTGAGTGTGTCTTTATCCCCAAAAGTGGCACAAGAGATAGTTTCACTGGCCATTCATTATTGAGCCAATATCATCTCTGTATGGGCGATGTTCCCTTAATCTATATGTTATAACTCCGGTATGTGTTGGTAAATTTGAATTTCATATGCATTTTGTGATAGACTAGTGGATATGTCTATGCATTTAGCGTTATTGCAGTTGTCACAAATGAGTTAGGGTAATGCTGATTTATTGTTTGGAGATTTAATTTTATTGCTGGCTAATTTGCCTTAGTAAATTCCATTTAAATGAAATAAACTTAATTACTTTTGGGGAAAGTCTATGGCTGGTTTATTAATTTAAGTGACTTATTTTAAAACACCTTTTTTGAAAGCAAACTTTTTATTTGGAAAAAAAGGTTCTTTTTCCTCACTTTTCACTTTGCTTTTGGGTGCAAATTGTGATTTTTACTCCAAATTGTTTTGGAGAAAATCCTTATTTTTCTCGTTGTGATTGATTCATGCATCAGACCAACGTGGGTAGAGGCTTGTTGAATTCATGAAATGATTCATAATCTTTGTGTGGATTCGTTCGTGGTTTCATGGAGAATTTATTTTATTCACTCTATTTTTGTGGTTTGCCCTCTTTGTGTGAGGTAGGACATTTCATATCTCTTGTTTTGTTTCGTATTTTCAAATGGAATAAAATGCAATAGATTCGTGGGTTGAGAATTAGTATTCCCCCACATTTTCATTGGTTTTAATTACCCGATTGGGTTTTATGAATGCTTTATTTTTGCAAATTTGGAATTTGACGTTTTTAAAAATTTATGCTACATATTTTTCCCCGTTAGCTCAGAATATGAATTTTATTGGAAAAGTGTGTTGTTGGGTGCCTAAGGGAAAATATATTTTCTTCTTTTAGCTTCGTTTGAAGTTTGATTTTTTGGTCATTTTTGGGATCATCATTAGTGATGTCTTTGTGGATTAAATTTTTGTCTGTGTACATTTGTCATTTTTCCTTACAAATTTGGATTTGGACTTCATCCTATGATTGTGGCTATTGAGTGGCTTTACCTTGTGATTATTGGATTTACCTTAGAATTTGTGCTCTTGGAAAAGAGGCCAGTTGAGTGTGTGTTGTGTGCATGTGTATTTTCCATTTCTCCATTTTGTACTTTTCTTGATGCTCGATTTAAGATCACATCTTGAGTTAGTGATGTCGGTGTTTGAGATCACATCACGATCACATTGAGCATGCCATGTTAGGATCTCGAGGGACTCACACTCTTGGTTTGAGATTATTTGAGCTTACCATGCTTCCTATGGTTTATGACTTTGAGAGTCTTACTTTTATTATGACTTTTTGCATTGTTTTGTGTTGTGCCTCGTTGAAGAACGAGATGAGCCTAATGCTTAGGTAGTGGAGTGGACTAGATCCTTACATGGATCCTGGCCTGCAAGTGGTCGACATAGGAAACATGAAGGATTTCTTTAAAAAGTGATAATTTAACAAAAAGCTTGGGTAAAACACATTAATAAGAGTTAATATGACTAATTATCCATTTGTGGGAATTGACCAGAGGCAAGTCTATATCTGTCTGTCTAAGGGTGTTAACTTGAGATACATGTCGATGTCTATCTAACTGTGGTTTTTGGCCTAAGACTCGATGCTACATGGGCTACTACGAGCTATGTATTGACACTCCACCTTGAGTCCCTAAACTATAGCTTGTAGATTCTAAGTAGTTCCCTTTATATCCGTGCCATAATATATTTTGCATTTGTGTTTGTATTGAGACCTCTGTATCGCCCTATGAGATTATGCACTTGATTAGCATGTGTGATATCCCTTCTTGGTGTGTGTACCTTGTGTTTGTGGGTGGGTTACTGGTGCAGGAGCACCTAGGCTAGCCTCCATGTTTGTTCATTTTGGCTTGTACTTGACATTAGCCAAGTCAAGATAGGTTAGTTGCATTTCGACCTTAGGAGGTCTTAGCAATGTAGGCTAAGTGAGTTAGTCATTAGGACTAAGGTCACATCAATAGCCATTGTTTGTAGTTTTCAAATTCTTAGGCTTAGTTGTTAGTTGATGGATTGGAGTCTTG
>MU227699.1:1295125-1312235 GCA_018584345.1 Thuja plicata
GTAGGGAGGAGGCATAATTGAAAAGATGCCAAAAGTTGCTATTTTGTTGTCATGACAACATTTGCAATAATTGCAAATGTTGCATGCAATATGGTTACATCAGATTCTCCTTGAAACTAGGAGTGGGTAATCGACCAACAAGGCCCTACAATGGTGGAAGAAGGAATCTAGTGTATGAGAGACTCGAATCATAAAGTTAGGGGATTCAATGTAACATTTTGGAGAAGAGCAATACAGTCTGCAATTTTGTGTTTCCAAAAATCTCGAGCATTTCCTTGTGACAGTCATACTTTATGGATTGAAAGCTTCAAAGTAATGGTTGTTTTGTGTTCTTAGGAGTGTTTGGAGCATTTCTTATTTAGTAACCAAGTTTCTTTGAGGTAGTTTAAGGTCTAGTTTAAATTGTTTTGTGTTTAGGTAGTTCACTGGTCTTGTCCTGACCAGTCAGTCTAGTTATGACTTGCCCATGAAATCTAACCATGGGAAACTTCCAAGGGTAGATGAAAATGTTAGGGAAGTTAGTAGTGTACATAGTTTTAGAGTTAGGAGTCAGGGAAAGGCAAGTAGCTATTTTTAGGACCAAGCCCTAGGCGAGCATGCACTGTCTGGTTAGAGGTTTGGAGGAGAAACAATGAGCTTTCATGAGAAGGGAAAGAAGGTACAGTACGGTCCAAGTACATGTACAGTTAGGGTTTAGTGTTACTTTAACATGCTAGATTGGTCGAGTTCATGCCAATCAGTGAAGACAAGTTTTGGATGAGTTTTGCTTAAAGGTGCAGTCTGTCCTAGTTTTTAGGCCTATTAGCCCTATAAGACCTAGTTTGTAGGAACCCTATGTACGGAGGGCTTCTCAACCTAAAACCTTAAAAATTTCTTGTAAGGTGATAGAGGGTATCTAGATATGGTCTTATATTTACAAGTTCTTTGGGAAAGTTTGAAGTTAATTGGGAAAAACACCCTAGAAAAGGCTACAAGGAATTAGGCCCCCTTATGCCAAAAGTGTGAACTCAATTGCAAAGAGTGAAGAGATCCCTCAAGATGGATTCCAAATTGATCAAATGTGATGTCAACATGTTGATGGACACCCCTGCAAATGAATCAAGAATGTTAGAGTAAAAATTGGCATTTAGACTCTTCTAAGTGTGAGTAGGAGAAGTGGAGAAGTGAAGTAATCATAGGGTGTTAGTCTTTCAAATGGTGAAGCACAAGTGGAGACTCTTAGAGGAGAGTAAGATTAGGACTTAGTTAATGATCTAAGCCTAATAAGGACCTAGAGGAGATTAGGATCCTTGAAGAAGACAAAGAAGATCTTCTTAGTAGATTTTGAGAGAAAACCCATTGGAACACTTACATCAGTTACTATCTCCATGAGCATGGTGGGGTGGACCTAAGGGTTCAATATGGTAGGGTGGAATTGCACTTTACCACTACTAGGGATCGATGTATAGATGATGGTCTTCCTCTAGAGATAGAAATTTTGGGCATTGAGTGCTCCTTGCTATCCCTTACATCTCTTTCATTGATATATGTATTTGATGCTTATGCTCATTAGATTAGTTTCCTTTATGATTTTATGTAATTATTTCTATCGAGTGATTGTTGCCCCAATTTTGTGTATCCAGTACTCCCCGGTGTCGAGAAAGACTTGTATTTTTTTCATGCATTGGTGTTGGAAAGCTCATTCTGTTATCAGACTAAGAGGGTTTTATTTGGAATCGTTCCTTACATTTTTCTAACACTTTGTAGGGTAGTTTAGTGCATTTACAGTCTGTTATAATACATACAAGAAATAGAGCAGCGCATACAATCTCTATTCTAGCACAACTAAGAAACATGATAGTGCATATAAGGAACAAATTAGTGCATATGAAAACTAATCTAGCACATATGTTAATCAGAGTAACACATCTGTAAACTATTTTAGTGCATATGAGACAATGAACACTTCTCGAAGGTCTTTCCAAAAAGTAATTTTATATTAAGATTCCTTATGTTTTCAGGGTACTTTTCAAGTATTCACATTTTATATTATGAATTTATAGGAGATAATTATGATCACTTTTCATATTTGGGCTTAAAATAAACCTAGATTTATAATGCATTGAGTATGAACTTGTCTCCTTGGTTGGTGACCGTTGATGATGGTCCTGTCTCATCTCATGAGGTTCGTGGATGTGTTCTGGACTCTCATGTGGTGACTTGAATGCGTCTTTCCATTCTTTCTAAGTGTATGGAGTTTTCATATAATATTTGGAGGTGATTATTAGTCTTCCGCTTGTGCATGATCATTGAGATCATTGTTTCTTATCATTTCTTATGCTTATTGGTTTTTATTACACTTGTAGTTGATGTTATAACTTTATGTTTAAATTTTTTTTTTTCAGTGCATATTTGACCCTATGTCTCCAAGGGTTTATTAGTGGGGCATTACATATGGTATTAGAACCCATGTTCATACATAGGGTTCTCTGTGTTTATGATCCCATTGTGTTTGGAGTGAGTGATGTGTGGTTGTATTATTATCTCTGAATTTTACCATTATCCCTCATTTCCTTAGTATGACTTGTTAGACTGTTATATGTGATTTTGATCCATATCTTGTTTTTCTCTGAAGGATTCCTTCTAGATGTGGATGTGGTTGACAAAATGCTCGTCAAGATGACTATGAGGAGGAGCATGATAAGGAAGAGAATTGGGGAAAAAAGAGAGGGTCATGGTGGAAATAATAAGAATCCTCAATTGGTTCAGTTGTTAAGTGAGCTTATTACTCAGTTGGGACCTTGTCAGGAGGAATCTCACCATAGGGAGTCTTAGCTATCTAATCATGGAGACCAGGAGGAAAGGAGAGAGAGTGAGCGTTCTCATACCCCACCTGACTCGAGAGTAGAGCATGGGAGAG
The DNA here is from genome assembly GCA_018584345.1 of Thuja plicata. Classification (NCBI taxonomy): domain Eukaryota; kingdom Viridiplantae; phylum Streptophyta; class Pinopsida; order Cupressales; family Cupressaceae; genus Thuja; species Thuja plicata. The sequence continues at coordinate 1,298,025 of MU227699.1, forward strand.
ACAAGGAAATGGTGGATGAGGATTCTATCTATGATTGCAATATGAGAGACCTAATCGTCCACCTTTTTTCTATGGTTCTTGCAATGGTAACGAGGCTAGGAGTTGTCTTTTGGATCTTGGAAATTTCCTCGCTATGCACCCTTATGCAAGAAATATGAGAGGTCGATGTTCTATCATAATTTTTATGATCTTTTTGTCTACTTGGTGGAATATAGAGAAGCATAAGCTCCAGCTATATATCACAACTATTTTTTGAGAGATTTTTGAGGAGTATCTCCTTTCTGACTAGTATCGAGAGGCACGTGCTGATGAGTTTCAAAATATTTGACAGGGGACTATGCCAATGGATCAGTGTGAGAATATGTTCTTCAAGATGAGGAAATATTCCAATTATACTCATGATGAGCCTATGTTAGTGCAACATTTTATTCGAGACCTCAATGACTGTATTGATGGAGATGTTCACATGCATTAGCATAGGACACTTTCCCTTTCCAATGAGAAGGAGAGACTGTCTCGAGGGTAATATTTCTAGGGGTTTTGGTAGCATGAAAGGTGCACAAGTTTATAGTGCATGGGATACTAGACTAGGTGCATAGAGTACACAAGTACAAGCTGCATGTTCTTTCAAGGCATATTTGACACCACCTAGGTTGGGTCGCCAACAACACTATAGGAAGTGAAATCCTCAGGATCAGAAGAGTGACCATAGTTTAGGTACCCCATGAGCTAGAGATTGTAGTTGGAACTATGGAAGGTAGTCCCAGCCTAGTTAGTCATCTAAGAGTGTGCAATAGAGTGCTATTAGGGGAAGTTTCCGTAAGTCTAGCACACCTTTTGCAAGATGTGGCTATAATTTGGGGGCATGTTCTGCCTATGGCTACCATTGTCATAGGGATGTTATGTTTCCTTAGAGAGTTATTCCAGGAGCTAGTCAGAGGAAGACTACTTACAATCCTATTGTTGGCGATGCTATAGGTGTGTTACATGATATATCTACCTCTATTTTATTTAATCTTGTTGGTTCATATTCTTTCATTCCCCCTTCCTTGTTGAGTGATGTGGAGTAGTGCCAACATGACAGGTTGATAGTTGGTAGGTTGAGTTAGCCACAAGTTCTAGAGTGGTCGTGGACTCCCTCGTTTGTGGTTGTGTGTTAGATTTGGGTGTTTGTTTACCCTACTAAAGATGGTTTATTGAGAGGGGGGGGTGAATCATAAAATATTGAACCTTAATACTTTAAATCTAAACCTTTGATTCAACTCAGTGATTCAAATAATAATAAGAACCAAAACTTGTAAACTCTTCACAAACTTGATGAAAAGCATATAACATAAGGAAATAACAGTCACAGTTATCAAGCATCACATGTAACATCAGATTTAATGAGGAAACCCAATTTGGGAAAAACCTCCGTGGGAATTGTTACCCATAAAAATAAATACTCTTCTGAAGTATGCTCGATTAAGAGCCAATCCTTTCAAGGATTACAATGTACATTTGTTAGATGTGACCCTGTTAGGGGATTTAACTTAGACCTATTAAGATCTTCACCCTATTAGGACTGGCTTGGTTATAGGGCTTAAACATTCATCCTAGAATCTTACTTTTCTTAGGGATTTACAAAAGGACTAGTTAGGTCCACTCAGTTAAGGGTTTTTCTGTTACAAATATTAGTAAGCAACAACGTACTAATGTGACCTATGATTCTGCAACTATACCTTGCTTGATCGAATCTTTTGTTTTCTATCTAAAACTTACTGGCACCAACAACACATCAACTCATCAGTCTCTCCTCTGGACTGGTTATCCAACTCTTTCACTACTCTGCTTGGTAGCTCTTCAACTATTTACTTCACTAGCAACTCTATATAAAAATACAGACTCATCAATATATAGGCCTTTATTTTGCTTCTTAATCCTATTGATTAGGTTTTCCCTCAATTGCGTTCAACCATTCAATCATCTCAAATGAACTGATTCAATGTTTCTATAACTCAGTTAAATGAGCCTTGGCCTCATGACTTGCACTTTTTCTTGGAACTCACAAATTTATTTTGCCGCTTAATCTACATCACTGATTTTGAAATTGACTTTTCATGACTGCATATCTTGTAACAAAATTTTCCTTTGTCCTTAGCATCTTCTTGATCTCTATACCTTTGCATTAAATTCATTCTGTTCCTTGAATCCAATCTCTATTCATGCTCCATTTTAGTGCTCGGTGACTTCGATGAATATATTCACTCAGTGTCTAACTTTGATTGGTTACCAACCTTGCTCGGTAACTGACCTTGCTTGTTTGTCAAATTCACTCGGTGACTGTCTTTTATTTGCTTGTTTGACTAACACTTCACTGCTCGGTAACTAGGCTGTTCCCTTTAATGACTTGGCCTTTCTGATTTCCCAACTTAATAACATCAAATATTAAGTAAAAACAATTATACCTATAGTTACTGATCATTGTCTGATCTTTATTATTTTCCCAATTAAGTTCCTCTCCAATTGATATGGAAACTTAATATAAACTAGAAATCAATTGCTTGACATCAATGACAAACTAACAACTGATCTAACCATTCTACTTGCTTGTATTCTTCTGAACTCCATCTTCATCACCATTACCATTAGTTTGTTAACAATCTCCCTCTTTGGCATTTATGGAAACACTATCAATTAATGATGGTATACTCTGACCTCTCTGTACTATCTCTACTCCCTCTTAGCTTGTTCTTCCTCTTTGCCTTCTGTTACATTCTGCCTTTTACATGTAGTCTCCTTTACTTGTAGTCATCACTTACTTACCCCATGTACTTACTTCTCCCTTGTGGAGTAATCAATTACATACTACTCCCTCTTTGACATTAATTCCAAAGAGACATACTCCCAAAATTTTGTTTAGGTAGTGAATCATACCTTGCATGTATTGATTTCTCTTTGCATACATAATTCATTTCACAACTTTAGGTATTAGTTAAGGTGTGATCACTTAGCATCAACTCAAAATTCAGATATTTTAATGTGTTCTAGAATTGATGCAACATGCCTCTTTCATCAATGAATGTTGGATAGGGGTAGGACCCCTAATTTACCTCTAAGATACTCAAAAGCATCCTTTGATAGTGGCTTGGTGAATATGTCAGCAAGCTGCTCTTTTGAATTCACATATTCCAACATTACAAGCTTGTCTTGTACTTGCTCTCTCAAGTAGTGATACTTGATAGCTATGTGCTTGGTCTTAGAGTGCATTACCCGATTCTTTGATATATTTATAACACTTGTATTGTCACAATAGATAGTGTATGGATCAGCGATCTCCTCTTTCATACCTTCTAGTAGTTGTTTGATCCACACAATATTTGCACAATTTATAGCTGCAACAACATACTCAGCCTCGATAGTAGACTGTGATATATAACTTTTTTTTTAATTTCTTATCCATGTAACTAGTCTTTCTCCTAAAAAGAAAGCTCCTTCATTTGTACTTTTTCTGTCATCAATGTTTCTAGCCCAATCAACATTAGTATATACTTTCAAGTCAAAGTCTCCTCCTTTATTGTATAGTAGGCCAAATTATTCAGTGCCTTTTAGATATCTAAAAATTCTCTTAACTGTAGACATATGTGTTTCCTTCAGATTGGAAGAAAACCTTACAACAATTCCTACTGCATGAGAAATATCAGGTTTGCTGTGCACGACATATTACAACTTACCAATCATGGATTGGTAGAGTGTCTCATTGACTTCTTGTGACTCATCCTCTTTAGATAACTTGCTGCTAGTGACCATCGATTTTCCAACCGATTTTGAGTCATCCATACCAAAGGTCCTTTACTTATTGAATTTGAAGTCCAAGAAAAAACTTAATCTCTCCAATCATAGACATTTCAAACTCCTTTCTCATCTCCTTAACAAAAGATATCCATAATGTGTCATTGCCTCTAAAGATAATGTCATCATCAAATATATCAAAAATTAAAACTTTGTTATTACTATCACATTTTAGATACACATTGCTATTGTTACTTGTTCTTTGAAATCCTATTTTGATTAGATATGAATGCAATCTTTCATACCATGCTTGGGGTGCTTGTTTCAAGCCATACAGTGCTTTGTGCAATTTGCATACCATGTGTCAGTTAGTATTCTCATAAAATCCTTCAACTTGTTCAATATATACTTCCTCTTCAAGAATACCATTGAGAAATGTAGACTTAACATCCTTTTGATAAACTTTGAATCCCCTATAAGCCGCATATTCTAGTATAATCCTTACTCCTAATCTAGCAACAGTTGCAAAAGTTTCACCATAGTCAATTCCTTCTTCTTGTGCATACCCCTTGAAAACTAATCTTTCTTTTTTTTCGATTACATTACCATGCTCATTCAACTTATTTATGAAAATCTAGTTAGTACCGATTACAATCTTATCTTTTGGTCTCGGTACCAAAGTCAAAGCATTATTCTTTTGAATTTGATCTATCTCTCCCTTCATTGCTTTCATCCAATCTTCACTTTCATAAGCATCTTTTACTTTTTGAGGTTCAAGTTCAGATATTAAACATGTGTTTTATCTTACCTTGCTTCTTGTTAGAACTCCAACAGTCTTGTCTCTAATGATTTTACTCAGTGAGTGGTGTCTCTTTACATACTTTTCCAACACAGGATCGGTAGCCGTTGGTATCTCTTCATTTCCATCATTCGGTCAAAGCTCTCTCTGCTCATCTTTTCCTTGGTTTGTTCTTTCGGTAAGGTGTCAGGAATCTCAGTTTGCACATAGAGAAATATTTGATAATATTAGGGTTCCTTCTTGCTGTCTTCATCATTCTTCTTTGCAAATTCATCAATCCTTACATTTTCACTTTCTACAATTTTGTTAATATTCTTATATAAACATTTGTAGGCTTTTCTCTTAGTAGAATATCCCAAAAAATATTCCTTCATCTCCTTTAGAGTCAAATTTACCATCTCTTGCATCTTTAAGAATATAACACGTACTTCCAAATACTTTTAAGTAACTTACATTCAGTTTGTATTCATACGAGATCTCATAAGGTGTTTTCTTAGTTCCCTTCTACATTTAGACTCGGTTAAGTGTATAAGTAGTAGTGCTGATTGCTTCTCTCCAAAGGGTTTGAAAAATCCAATTCTCAATCATTGGTGTTCTAGCACAATCCACAATGGATCTATTCCTCCTTTCACCTATACCATTCTATTGTGGTGTTCTCGGTGCAGACACCTGCCTCTTTATACCGTGCTCATTCTATAAGAGTGTAAATTCATCATATGTAAACTCTCCACCTCTGTCAAATCTCAGACATTTTATCGTCTCCCCATTTCTTTTCTAATATATCCTTGTACCATTTAAAAATTTGAAATCCATCAAATTTTTCTTTTAAAAATGTAACCAACATCATTCTAGAATAATCATCAACAAACAATATGAAGTATCTATCTCCATAGTAGCTTTGTATTCTCATGGGACCACAGAGGTAGGTGTGTACCAATTCCATTATACCTTGTGTAGTATAGGTTTTTCTTGTAAATCTTGATTTAGTCATCTTACCTAGTTTACATCCTTTACATATTACATTCTTAGGTTTGTCTAGACTCGGTAGACCTCTTACTCTGTTCTTGTTACTCACTTTGATTAAGTTGTCAAAATTAACATGACATGGCCTTTTGTGCCATATCCATACATCTTCAATCTTAGCAAACAAACAACTCTTTATGGATGTATCAAGGTAGAATAAGTTACCTTTAGATTGACCTTTGGTAGCAATTAGATTTCCCTTATAATCAGATAATTTAACCTTCTTGTTTTGAAATTCTAGTCAGTGACCTATATTATTTAACTGTGCCACACTCAACAAATTGTATTTCAGGCCTTCAACCCAATAGACATCATCACACTTAGTATTATTCAGTAGAATTATAGAACATCTTCCCGTCATAGAATATGAGACATCATTTTCAAATCTAACATTACTACCATTATGCTCTTTCAAATTAATAAACTTATCACTATCACCAATCATGTGGTGTGAGAAACCACTATCTATAATCCATGTATCATTTTTACTTGTGATATTAGGAATTTTTCTTCAAAATACATTTCTTCATCAAATTAATCTTTAATAGATACATAAACAAATTCTTCTTCATCATCATCGGTGTCATCATTAGATAGCATACTTTCTTTCCTTTGTTCTTGAAATATTTGAATCTTCTAAATTTGTTCTTAGTCTTGTTGTTATCTCTGTTATCTCTCTTCTCATTATTTTAAGGACAATTAGATTCTATGTGACCAATCTTGTTGCATGCAAAACATTTGAAAGGCATCTTACCTGTGTACTATCCTTTTTCTCTCAGTAGTCTCCTAGCCAATAATGCTTCAAATTGAGCTTCATTTTTTTTCATCTTTAGCATATAGATCTTCAAGCTCACTCTTACAACTATGAAACCTTTCACTAGCACTAGTTGCATATCCATCACTAGATCTAGAATATCTAGACTTCCCAATAGTCAAAGATGATTTTAATGTAGATTCAATATTAGAAGTAGTAGACAAACTATTATCAAAATCATTTATCTCAAAAGCAGTTTTCTTACCGATTGTAGCATCCAATGTAACAACCATATGTGGAATGGATCTCAGATCTTGAATAGCAGACACACAGATGAAATAGATGGGTAGTAGTGTTCTAAGTATTTTTCTTGTAACATCTTCTTCATTAATGGTTCCACCAACACCTCTAATAGCAATAGAAATCTCCTTTAGTCTTGTGCTATATGCTCTGATATTTTATCCTTCTTTTATTTTCATTGATTTAAACTTTCCTCTCAAGATTTCAGCCTTAGCTTTCTAAACATGTTGATCTCCACCAAAAACTAGTGTAAGCCTATCCCACATCTTCTTAGTAGTGTCAACCTTCCAAATCATTGAACTTTAGGTTAGTGAGAGTAGAAGCTATCTCTATCATCACTTCTGTGTGTTCTTCTCTTTCTATTATATTATCAAGTGTTAGAGGACCAAATGGTGGAGGTGAGTACTCATTGTCAAGATGATTTAGTGCATAATCTCCAATACCAGATATGTGAAGCCTCATTTTGTTCTGCCATTTAGAAAAGTTATTCTTGTTCAACTTTGGTGCTTCCCTCTTATACATATTTGGATCTTTAACTCAAGTACCTTTAAAATTATCTTCTCAGAGCATTATGTCTGATACCAATTGTTGGTTTACCCTACTAAAGATGGTTTAATGAGAGGGGGGGTGAATCGAAAAATATTGAACCTTAATACTTTAAATCTAAACCTCTGATTCAACTCGGTGATTCAAATAACAACAACAATCAAAACTTGTAAACTCTTCACAAAATTGATAAAAAGCATATAACATAAGAAAATAACATTCACAGTTATCAAGCATCACATATAACACTAGATTTAACAAGGAAACCCAATTTGGGAAAAACCTCCTTTGGAATTATCACCCACAAAAATAAATACTCTTCTAAAGTATGCTTAGTTAAGAACTAATCATGTTAAAGTTTACAATGCACATTTGTTAGATGTGACCCTGTTAGGAGATTTACCTTAGACCTGTTAAGATCTTAACCCTGTTAGGAGTGACCTGGTTAAATATTCATCCTAGAATGTTACATTTCTCAGGGATTTACAAAACAACTTGTTAGGTCCACTTGGTTAAGAGATTTTCTGTTTCAAATATTAGTAAGCAACAATGTACTAAAGTGACCTGTGATTCTACAACTATACTTTGATCAGATCCCTTTTTTTTCTCTCTAAAACTTACTAGAACCAACAACACATCAACTCATTATTCTCTCCTCTGGAGTGGTTATCCAACTCTTTCACTACTCTTCTCAATAGGTCTTCAACTATTTACTTCCCCAGCAACTCTGTATAAACATACAAACTCATCAATATATAGGCCTTTGTTTTGCATCTTAATCCTATTGATTAGGTTTTCTCTCAATTGTTCTTAGCCATCTAATTATCTCAAATGAACTGATTCAATGTATCTATAACTTGATAAAATGGTTAACCTTTTCCTCGTGACTTGCACTTTTCTTGGCACTCACAACTTTCTTTTGCCACTTAATCTACATCACTGATTTTGAACTTGACTTTTCATGACCCTACAAATCTTGTAACAAACTTCACCTTCATCTTTAACATCTTCTTGATCTTTGTGACTTTGCATTAAATTCATTCTATTCCTTAAGTCCAATCTCTATTCATGCTATGTTCCATGGTCGATGAATTCGGCGAATATCTTCACTCGGTGTCTGACTTTTCTTGGTTACCAACCTTGCTCGGTAGCTGACCTTGCTCAGTTGTCAACTTTGCTTGGTGATTGTCTTTGCTTTTCTCGACCGACTAACACTTTACTACTTAGTAACTAGGTTGTTCCCTTTACTGACTTAACTTTTCTACTTTACCGACTTAACAACATCAAATGTTAAGTAAAAACAATTATACTAATAGTTCTTTATCATTGTCTGATCTTTATTATTTTCCCAATTAAGTTCCTTTCTGATTGATATGACAAATTAATATAAACTAGAAATCAATTTATTAACATCAATGACAAACTAACAACTGATCTAACCATTCTACTTGCTTGTATTCTTCTAAACTCAGTCTTCATCACCATTACCATCAGTTGGTTAACATTGGGCACCTTCACCACCACTGTAAATCTTCGTATCCTACCCTTGGGCTCTTATGGTATTGTTTTGGGTATAGATTGGTTTGGTTCACACCAGACAATTATAGATTGATGGTGCCATTCGGTACAATGTGTGGATGAGATAGGTGGGCGTGTTGAGCTTGTAGGGGTCCACATAATTATTTCATTTTGCATGATCTCATCCACACAATGGATGTGAAGTATGCGACATGGATTTTAGTTGTTCATAGTATCTGTTAGTGATCTTGATGGGGTTGAGAGTCAATAGGTGTCTCTTTATGATTATCCACTGCTTTATTAGTTTTTTGATGTGTTTTTGAGTGAGATTCTAGGTATACTGCCTTAGCACAACATAGATTTTTGTATTGATCTCATTCCTAGAGTTGAGCCTATTTCTCAAGAACATTATCGTATGACCACTCAAGAGTTGAGTAAGCTTCATTTATAATTAGAGGAGTATTTTTCCAAGAGCCATATTCATCCTAGTATATCCTGTAAGGGTGCACTAATAATCTTCATGAAGAATAAGGATGGATCTTTGCATTTGTGCATTAATTACCGGTAGTGTAATAAGGTGATGGGGAATAACCAATATCCCTTGCCGAGGATTGATGATTTGTTTGATTAGATGAAGGGAGCAAGAGTGTTCTCAAAGATAGACCTTAAGTCAGGATACCATAAGATTCATATCCATGAGGCTGATATTTATTGTATAACTTTTCACACCCTTTATGGGTATTATGAGTTTATGATTGTACCCTTTGGGTTGAAAAATGTGCCATTTGTGTTAATGAGTTTGATCAATGGTGTGTTTTGCACCTATCTTGATAATTTTTTCCTTGTATTTTTGGATGATATTATAGTGTATTCAAGGACTATGGAGGAGCATGAAGGCCATTTGCATCAGGTTCTGTAATGTCTACGTGACCATCAGCTGTTTGACAACCTGGCCAAAAGTGAGTTCTTTTTGATTGAGGTGACATATTTGGGCCATATCATATCAGGAGAGGGTATTTATGTGGATACTTAGAAGATCTAGGCCATTATAGATTGGCCAAAACCAATAAATGTTTTCGAGGTTCATAGTTTCATGGGGTTTGCGGGTTTCTACTGCTGATTCATGAAGGATTTTTCTCAGTTGGTTCATCCTATCACTTCTTTTGAGAGAAACGAGAAGAAGTTTGTTTGGTCCGTGCAATGCGTGTCCACATTTCAGGATCTTAGGAAGCATTTGACTAGTGCACCTATCTTGGAAGTGTCAGATCTTGCAGGTGAGTTCATGGTGTGCACTGATGCATCATTGGAGGGTGTGGGGGCAGTTCTTATGAAAGAGGGATGAGTGATTGCATATGAATCACAGAAGCTCAATGGTCATGAGATGAACTACCCCACCCATGATTTGGAGTGAGTGGTGGTTGTGCGTATGCTAGTGCGCTGGAGACATTTCCTTTGGGTCACAGGTTTGATTTTCATAGCGATCATAGCTTGTGGTATATCTTTTCACAGCCAAACTTGAAAGAATGACAATGTTGTTGGATGAAGTTTCTTTGTAACTATGATTTTGATGCTCATTGCATCAAGGGGAAGGATAACATTGTAGCAAATTCCTTGAGTAGGAGAAGGCATGGGATCTTTGTTTTATCTCTTGGTGTAGATTTGTATAGCCATATTCTGGAGGTTTTACCTGGTGACTCTTGGTATCAGGAAGTTAAAGCAGATATTGAGTCCAAATGTACCCTTGCGGGTCAATTTTTAGGTTACTCCTTGGAGTCAAATGATATTTTTTAGCACTATGGTTACATCTATTTTTCAGTATAAGGTGATATTTGTTTATTATTTTTGTCTAAGGCACATCATGTGCGATATTGTGTGTAGCCTAATGTTCAAGAAGATGCATTCCAATCTTAGAAAATTATACTTTTGGGAAATAATGAGTTACGATGTTGCCAATTTTTTGGCTAGATGTCTTGAGGGTCAAAGAGTGAATGTAGAGCATCAACATCTGACATGTCTTTTGCAGCAACATTCCATTCCCGAGTGGAACTGGGACACTATATCTATTGATTTTATGACTAGGTTACCTATGTCATTGCATCATCATGATGCCATTATGTACTATGGACAATTTTTCCAAGGTGGCTCACTTTTCACCCATGGGAGATTCTTATAATGTTTCTTCAATAACATGTGTTCATGGAGGATACAGTTTAGTTGCATGAGATACCTTGCAGGAGTTTGGAAATTTTATATCATTGAGGATAATATTAGATAAGATATAATGTTTAATTTCGTACTATGGACATCTCTTTAACATGCTTTGGGCACATAGATCAATTTCAATTTAGCTTATCACCCCGAGACTGATGGTCATATGAAGTGGGTGAATAGGGTTCTTGAGGACATGCTTCGCATGTATGTGATAGATCAACAATCAAGGTGAGAGGAATATTTGTACTTGGTTGAATTTTCCTATAATAATAGGTATAGTACTTTTGGCATGTATCCTTTTCAAGTCTTGTATGGTCAACTATTTCATACACCTTTGAGTTGGGATCATTTTGAGGACCGTGTAGTTTCGGGTCCTAAGATGCTTCAGGACATGGAGCAATATGTGGTTCGTAGTAGAGAGAATTTGGTTACTACTTAGGATCGACAAAATAAGTATGCCGATGTGTATAGGTTGGATCCTCACTTCTCAGTGGGTGACTGTGTTTTTACGAGTTTGACGATGGAAGAGCTTGATCTATTATAGTAAAGGCTCTAAGCTAGCACCACATTTTGTTGGACCTTCTGAGATTCTTGATAGGTGTTGAATTTTGGATCAGATTTATGTCTTTTGAAATTTTCTTATATTAATCCAATATATATATAATCTCAATATATATAACATATATTTAATCACTATATATATATTACTAATATAGTAATATATATATATATATATATAAAATTATATTAACATTAATATTTTGCAGATTGAATAAGTAAGACTCGCATTATTTGTTGTATATGCTTGTCTCCAAATGATCAAGTAATGAACCTTTATAAGGGAGACATGATGGTATAGAGACATGTCACTATATACCGTCATGTCCCTTCAAAATAAATTGCAAAGCAAACTGATTATAATTCATAACTGATGGGTGATTAACAAATGGTTTATGCATATAAATCAGTGTATAATATTACCCGATAATGGTTGCAGGATAACACCCAATAATAATCGGGATAGTATATATGACACCTGATAATAATAAGGACAATATATATATAACACCCGATAATGATCAGAGTGTATGGTAATATCAAAATCAATGCAAACCGATCTTTATACAATGAGGTTTAATCGATACAAATCGGGATTTGATACATGGTTAATAGAACTGATAATAATCGGTCATTATAATATTGATTACTCTATGAATCAATGATTACTATATTTGATCATTAAGCATTTGATCATCGGATATGTATATATTATGTTAATCGATCAATCATAATATTAGTATTATGGGAAGAGAACAATTACTATTAAATATGAATATATGTATATGTATCAATATATATATATATAATAATAATATCTATTATTATTATATATATGTTGATATGTATATATGTATATATAATTGTAACACCCCAAAATTGGCATCTAATATCCAATCAATTTTGGTGCATTTTCTTATCTTCGAAGTCCTATTGTATTAGGCAAATTCTTCTCTTAATTGACTTTAATTGACTGAGTTTCAAATGCAGAAAACCCAAATTTGCATAAATCTGACAATACATTTAAATTCCTAATTCTCAAATGATTATTAGCTAAAACCCCTATGATTAATTGATTTAATCCTAAAGTCCTAAGTGCTTTTAATTAAATCAAATCTACCCTCTTTGGCTAATATACATAAAATGAATTGAAAGGTTATTTAATTAATTGAATGAATTATCCTCAAAAAGGGATTCCATAATTCCATATGAAAAGACACTTATGTGTCAATAATTCATTCTTTTATTTTAATAATCTTTGCTTATTTGTCTCAATTGGAGAATGAAGAGACAACTGTTTCTTTTCAAGAAACTCTTCATCCTCTCTCCTCGGTTTTCTATAAATTGGACCTCTTTTCTTCATTGAGAAAATCTTTTGGTTTTGAGCATCATTACTATAGGCAAATTTAGCTTTAATTTCATGCTTTTAGCTTACTTTCTTGCATAATTAGCATAATTTTCATTTGGAATTGAACATTGTTTAGCTTTGATTCACGATCTATTTGTAGAGGCTAACAATTCAATTTATGCTTTAAGAGCTTTTTATATTGGTTTACTAATCAAATTCTAGCTTAAAAGGCATTCATTTCTAGATTTCAAGCATTTTCCTTCCTAGATTAGAAGCATTCAAGTTCTTACCTTAATTGCACTTTTATTTCCATAGCTTAATTGCATTCATTCCTAGACTAGTTGCATTTCATTTTCACAAGCTTAATCATGTCTTAATTCATACAATAACATCAATTTCTCATGAACTAGATGCATACTTCTCATGAATAATGGCTTTTCTTCATCTACTTGCACTTTAAAATCCTCCATATTAGCAATGGTCAGGTTGTTGGCTCTCATTCTGAGGGTAAACTGCAACAATCACATCTAGTTAGGAGGCAACAGGTCGCTTCAATCACATTTGCAGAGCAAACAATTCATGTTTGCCTTTGTGAATTCATTGATTGTGTAAGGACTATGTTGTGTTTGTGTTGAACTGAGAGGTCCACATTCGACATCAGACATTTTGGCGCCCATCGAGGGGCAGAGAAATCAATTTTCTGGCCTCATTTTTGAATCTGTTGACTGTGTTTTTTTTAGTCTTTGCCGTGCGTCCGTACTGCACTGGTACAGATTATCGCGCAAAGTTTTGCTCTTGCTGCGCGAAGATTTTCCATAACTGCGCAAAGTTTTGCGTTGAACCGCGCGAAGTTTTGCATTGAGCCACGCAAAGAATTGCTTTTCTTAGCACTTTCTCGCGCGAAGAAACAGTTTTCTCGCGCGCATTGAAGCACTTGCTCGCGCGCGGTGAAGTACTTTCCCGTGCAAAATTTCACTGACAGTCATTTAAAATGCAAAATTTGTAATCTGTTATTTCTCTGTTCTGACTTCTGTTTCTGCTCTGGTTTTTCTGTTTCTGATTTTTCTGCTGCAGCATAACAGTGGTTTGCAGGTTCGCTTGTCAAAGGCTAAAACATTCTAACGGTTTACTTGCAGGATGATAGTCAAAGAGAATATTAAAACGTCATGTTTGTTTACTATTTTTCATTCACATAGTCTAAATAGGGCTTCGTTAAAATTTTGTAAGGATCCTGATAGCAAAGTCGGGAAATAGGCTTTTCATTACATGGAAGTGATGCCCATGAATGAATCCAAAACCCAGATGTTGCTAGCATGAAGGATACTTGGGGAAGCGAAGCAAGATAAGTGAATCTTTAGCACTTCTACTAGTTAGGGGATTATG
>MU227699.1:1357028-1412269 GCA_018584345.1 Thuja plicata
TTGAAAGAGTTTTGAGGATGCACAAAGGATCTTGAAGGAAGATCACACCACCATGATGGCTAGATCTAGGATTTGAATAATGAATCTTGAATGTTTGCACCTAATCCCTTCAAAGCCTTGAAAGCTTCAATCCTTGATCTTCAATGGAGAACTTGAATGCTTGAGAAGAAGACTTTAACACCTTGAGAACAATGGATGCTTGAGAAAAATCTTGATTAGAGCCTTTTGTACTTGGAAGACTTAGTTTGCTTGATGATGGTTAGAGAAAATGGGAGGAGAAAGCTCCCTTTTATATGAAATTAGGGCACAATCTCCTAAGGAGGCCTACATAGGATAATTAAATCATCATTTAAGCCTTTACCCCTAGGAGAGGACCTATATTGAATATAATATAGGAATCAACAAATTCAAAACCTGAAACAGCCGACCCGAAAGCGGGAATAAACTTTTTGCAAAGATTGACATTCGGGAAACTGTGGGATTTTGGGTTTGGGACACTGGGATAGGGTTGAGGTTGGCCCTATCCTAGGACAGGGCTGAGGTTGACCCTATCCTAGGGCAGGGCTGAGGTTGACCCTGTCCCAGAAGGTCAACCCTGTCCCTGTATCCCAGAAATAGAGTCCTGCAACCCAGAATGCAGAAATCAGTCCCAAAAGTGGTATAAGGAGGAGCAGATCAGGGGGGATGATGTAGAAATGGGGGGATGATGCAATGGAGGTCAAATACATCCCCTAAGGAGGGCTAAACACTCTTAACATGGAAGTGATTCCATTTTAATACGACACACTTAGTCAATTTTTGGTCTTCAAGGTTTGTGAATGGACTCTCAGAACTCTTATATGACTTTGTTTCCATAATGACAACACAAAATTAGTCATATAATCTCTATAGTGTCAAGTTTCCAACAATCTCCCCCTTTTTCATTACTAAAATTTGACTTAACACATCATAGTTTTATCTATATAAACCAATCTCCTTTATATACATTGATCTCCTTTATATGCTATTCTCCCCCTTTGACATTAATGACAAAGGTGTAAAAAATGGAAAGTCTCTAAGTACTTACTTGAAGTACACATCTGGATATGCAATCTATAGATCTTGATTTCTTGTTGCCAAAATGCGTTGAGTGCATCAACAATCTGAAGATGGGCACATAATGCATATGTGAGCTTCTCCATCTTTACTAGATCCATGCTGGGGCCTTGATCATATGTGACAATATTTGCATCAATATTCTTGATGTTCTCATTTAGTACAACTAAGGAGGGCGCAAGTGCATTTCTAAGTTGTGTTTGTCTGGTCCTTATCTTGCTGATCTCTAACTTGGCGTTCTCAATTTTATCTATCTTCCCTTGATAGATGTTCTTACAAATATTGATGTCTTGAGAAGAGGTTTCAACTGATTTCCTTATGTTTTCAACCAAGATGTCTACTTCCTCAATCTTCTTGATTGTTCAGAAGTGAGTTTTCTTCTATCTATACAGTTAGCTATCACATTTCTGCCTTTTGTTGCTAACTCTTTCAGAATTGCTTGACCAATCTTCAATGAGTTAAGATCTAATGAGAAGATATTTATTAGTTCATCCAACCTTTCCTTTTTGTACTTGTCTTCTGCAATTTTAGTAGCTGAGTCTACTAGACTTGTGAAGTTTTCTTTGAAGCTTGTCAAGATGCTATCGACATCATCAACTAATTGAATATTTGCCAATTTCTTCTCTTTTGGCACTAGGTTGTTCAAAATGTTTACTAAATCAAGAAAGAGAGGATTTATCATAACTTGTTTCTCTTTTTCTTTCTCCATGGATAATACACTTATTTTGATCAAATCTTCTTCTCCCCATGCATCTAGGTTTTCTGAGTCAGGGGTCAAACTTGACAACAATGATATTGATGGTTTGATAGATGGAGTGAATATAGCATTTTGACTTGCTTCCATACATTCACTTTTCACTGGGATCTCCACAAAGGGTGGTTCATTAGATTGATTACCTTCCTCATTATTCAAACCTATTGAGTCTTTAGTAAGAACTTCATCTTGCTGCAAGGAGGTATTATCAGTGCATAACTTCTCAGTTTCTTTAGTGTTGACAAATGATTTTTCAAAATTTTTCAATTCATTATCTGAAGCTATCATTTTTATCTTAACATCATTAATCATAATGGTTTCATCTATATCTTTGACTGTATCAGGAGGTGATGGAAATTTGGGCGCAGAATCATGTGGACCTATTGGTACAGGAGCACCCCTGAGAAGCCAGTCAATTGGTTATCTCATGTTGATTTTGGTGTGATAAAGTGTCAAAGACCCTCTTGAAGGGCACTGTAAGTAGATAAGGTCATGTGGACCAAGTGTGGTGTGAGGTAGTTCTTAATTTGTGCTCTTTGCTAGGGTAAAGTACTTCAAATTAGCTCATTAAATGCACTATACTTGATAATGTTGTCAAGTGTCAAGTTGATGTTTTTCATGTCTTTAGGGTCCTATGATACCCTAAAAGTTTTAACTAAGGTTAGATAGGTCAGATTGGTGTTAAAACACTTGAAAAGTGAAAATTTGCAAAAGATGTAAAAATGTTGCTATGCAAGATTGACAACATTTTGGTTGTCTTAGGGATTTCGGTGTTTAAGATGGATTAAGAACATACAAGGAGTTAGAAACATGTGGTGAGTGGATATAAAGAAGGAAAACCCTAATTTGAAGGGTTGGAAGTCATTTGTACGGAACCAAGTTTTTGAGGAAGGAGTTTATGAATGACAGATTAACAGATTTGAAGAAACAGTGTTGATTTTTGTTGTGCACGGATTAGTTTTAGGACTGTGACCATTAAAAATCATTTTTAGGCATGTGATAGAGTGTTTTAAATTACTAATTTTCTTTTTCATTTTGTAAATACTTTGTGTTTGTACAGTTTGCTGTCCAGTTTTGACAGTGTTGCAAAGATGTGGACCTAGCTCCGTTTCCCATCATAGTTTTTGTACGGCCTCTCAAGGATGGAGACTAGGGTCCTTGAGCTTCAAGAATCCACAAGATGGAGCTCTGGAAGTATGTGCACCTATTTTTAAGGTCTTTCCCTAGGCGAGCTATGGATGAAGCCCGGTTAGGAAGACTATGAAGATGTGTTTAGAAAATGCAGGAGGAATGAGTTGATAAGCCAAGAAGGCCATGGATGTGATGGTATGTGCTGCGTAGGTACTCAAGAACAAGGAGGAGTGCCCAAGAAACCTTCTTACCAATTTTTGAAGCCAAAGACCACAGACTGGTCTAGAAACACACAAAAAGCCTTATTTTTGAAACAGGGTGTACGGACAGAGTTGGGACCTCTGACCAAGAAAATATTGGAGGTCTAGCATAACATATTTAAACTACCTAAACAAATTTGGGGGTTCTTTGAGAAGTTTCACCTAGGGATGCCAATTCCTAAATTGTAGGAGGCCTAATTGGTGAAAAAGGCTACAATGCCTAAAAGATAGGAATCTAGTAATCGATGGAGAAAGGATTGAAATGGGTAAGTTAAGACCCAATTTTGGAGTAATGAATCTAGTTGAATGAATCCCCTAACCTCCTGCAATACAAAATTGTGATTAGGGGTTAAAGAACATAGATGAGGAAGTCTTCTTGTGGTGGAGAAAGATGAGAACCTAACAAGATAGGAAGATTCTTGAAGAAGGGAAAGAAGTGGTTCTTTCAAGGTGTTAGAGGGTGGATTGAGGAAAACCTAAGAGGTCCTAGGAGTGACCTAAATTGAGTTCAAGACAACTCAGGAGGTAGCTAGGAGTCTCCCTATCAGAGTGGTATCAGAGCATAGGTTCAAGATTTGGGATAAGTGTTGTAGCTAGTGGATATTGCAGACCAAAGAATCAAGTGAAGAGTCAAGTGCATCTAGCAAGATGGTGACCAATGCTGAATTGCCTAAGAAAGTTGAAGGACAAGAAGAGGATAATAGATTGCTAAGAGAAAGATTGAGTCAATTAGATCAACTCTTAGGAGAAATCCAAGACAAGGTAGATAGAGTGAAGGAAAAGGTAGACCACAAAGAAGAAAAAGAAGCTAAGGAGGAGTTGGACTTAGAGGAAGAAGCACCTACTCCTGACCCTGTCTTTCCAGAGGAACCCTTCTTAAAGGCACTCAAGGCCTTAAGTGGAAAAGCTTTGGAGGGTGTGCCACTTTTTAGTGGACAAATGGATGTTGATCTAGTTATGGACTGGATAGACAGTCTTGAGAATAAATTTGAATACGATGGTGTGATAGATGCTCAAAAGTTAAAGGTGGCTAAGTCTAGGTTGAGAGGACCAACACTCACCTGGTGGAAGTATGTTCAGACTAAGAGAGACAAAGAGGGTAAGAACCCTATTGTTACATGGAAGGGCATGTTAGCTAAGCTGAAACAAACTTATCTACTAGATGATTATGAGGTGCAGCTGCATAGAAGGAGACAAAACCTCAGACAAAAAGACCTAGATGTTCAAGCATATACTGAGGAGTTTCAAAATTTGTGCTTAAGGTCAAAGATAGTGGAGGATGAGTCTATCAGATTGGCTAGATTTCAGAATGGACTAAAATGGTCTATCCAAGAAGAGACAAGTCTCACTACCCTAACAAGTGTGAGACAATGCTATCAAATGACTTTAAAGATAGAAGAGAAGAGATAGAGGAAACATGATCAGACCTCAAGGGGAAGAGGTAGAGGAAAGGAAAATAGGGGACATAGAGGTAGCTTTATAGGCAGAGGCAGTGAGCATAGATCTCAAGGAGAATCCAAATTGACTGAGATAGTCAATGAGACCAGTGGAAGAGGAAGTATGAGTAGAGGCAGAGGATTCCAAGGTGGAGGAAGAGGCAGATTTGGAGGTTTAGGCAGAGCC
Organism: Thuja plicata; assembly: GCA_018584345.1. Lineage (NCBI taxonomy): Eukaryota > Viridiplantae > Streptophyta > Pinopsida > Cupressales > Cupressaceae > Thuja > Thuja plicata. Next base: position 1,361,892 of record MU227699.1, read on the forward strand.
TCACACTTTGAAAATATGAAATGTCTTCACTGTAATCAACTAGGCCATCCAACCTATAGATGCTCTGAGAAGGCTTCTAGTTCACATGGTGAAAAGAGGTTAAACTACATTGCCCAAGAAGGGACTAATAGTGTTAAAGCTCTTGAAATTAACCTTGATTCAGAGAGTGGGGAGAATCTAATGATTAGGAGGATTCTCATTAAAGAGCCTGTCAAAGAAGAAGCTAAACAAAGGAGGGCACTTTTCAGGGTGAAGTACAAGATACTTGGCAAAGTTTGTAGGATGATCATAGACTTAGGGTCTACTAATAACATCATCTCAGAGGAGGCAGTCAGAAAACTATGATTAACCAAGATACCTCATACAAACCCTTATAGAGTTACATGGTTGAATAAGGGACAACATGTTCTTGTAAATGAGCAAGCATGGGTTGATTTTTCAATAGGCAAATATGTGGACAAAATCTTGTGTGATATACTCCCAATGGATGCATGCCACCTACTCTTAGGTAGGCCATGGAAGTTTTATAGGAAGACAGTTCATGATGGAGAGAAGAACTCTTATACCTTTAAGAAAGATGGGGTCACTTACAAAATTCAGTCACTCATGGATGATGAGGGGTCTACATCAGCAGGACCTTATCTCTTATTACAAGGAGGTAAAGAATACATGAAGGCAGTAAAGAGTGTAGAAGGAACACATTATGCTGTCATGATTAAGCCTAGTGAAGAGAAGAAGGTGGAACAAGCACCATTACCAAAGGAAGTGCAGGAGTTATTGAAGGAGTTTAAGGACATAGTTAGTGATGGGTCACCTACAATGTTACCACCTCCTAGAGCCATAAGTCATCAGATTGAATTTATACCTGGAGCATCTCTACCAAATAAAGCTGCATACAAGGTGACTCCTAATCAAAACAAGGAGATAGCTAGTCAAGTCCAAGAATTTTTGGAGCAAGGCCTAATCAGACAGAGCATTAGCCCATGTGCGGTGCCAGTGGTTCTAGCATCAAAGAAGGGAGGTAAATGGAGGCTTTGTACTAATTCAAGGGAAATTAATAGGATCACTATAAGGTATAGATTTACCATTCCTAGGATTGAAGATCTTATGGATTGTTTGGGAGTAGCAAGTTACTACACCAAGTTGGATTTGAAGAGTGGGTACCATCAAATCAGAAATAAGGAGGGAGATGAATGGAAAACAACATTCAAGACTACATAAGGGCTCTATGAATGGTTGGTCATGCCCTTTGGACTTAGCAATGCTCCAAGAACCTTTATGAGGTTGATGAATGAAGTGTTGAAGGACTACATAGGCAGATTTGTAGTTGTGTACCTTGATGATATCCTCATTTTCAGTAAGACCAAGGAGAAACACCTCCAACATTTGTAGATTGTGATGAAGAAACTTCATGAGGAGAAGTTGTCCATTAATTTGGAAAAGTGTGAATTTATGAAGCAAGAGCTGATCTATCTTGGTTTTGTGGTGTCTCAAGGAACCTTGAAGATGGATCCTAGCAAAGTGGAAGCAATACTAAGTTGGCCTACCCCTACATGCAGCACTGAGGTAAGAAGTTTCCATGGACTTGCCCAATTCTATAGGAAGTTCATTAGAGGTTTTAGTGAGATATGTGCACCAGTCTTAGATACAATTAAAGGTGGAGTAAAAACTAAGTTCAAGTGGACTCCAAAAGCTGGTAAAGGTTTTGAGTGGTTGAAAAAGAGAGTGGCTACATAACCTATTTTGGTTTTTCCAAACTTTGATAAGTTATTCACCCTTGAATGTGATGCAAGTGGCATAGCTGTTGGGGTAGTATTGAATCAAGAGAATATGCCAGTGGCATTCTATAGTGAAAAGTTGAATGAGACTAAGAAGAGGTATTGTTCTTATGACCTAGAGTTATATGCATTGGTGCAATCCTTGAGAAAATGGAGGCACTATCTGTTACCAAAAGAATTTGTAGTTTATACTGATAACAAGGCTTTGAGTTTTATCAATTCTCAAGAGAAGTTGAGAAACAGACATCTCAAATGGATGGAATATTTTCAGGCCTATACCTTCACTATCAAACATAAGAAAGGGCAGTTGAATAAGGTGGCTAATGCTTTGAGTAGGAGACTCTTGAGAGTCCAAGAGGTACAACTGCAAAGTATAGGCTTAGAGAGCTTCAAGGAGCTTTATGAATGAGATGAGGACTTCTCAGAAGCATACAAGGTATGTAAAGACTTCAAAAACCATTTCCATAGTCAATTTGTAGACTAAACTATTTGGAATGATCTCTTGTTTAAAGGAGGATAGTTATGTATTCCTAAGGGATCTATGAGGGAGAATGCTATCCAAGAGAAGCACAATGGGAGTTTAAGTGGGAATTTTGGCCTAAACAAAACCCTAGAACTAGTGCAAAGGTTCTATTATTGGCCTAAGATGTAGAAGGACATCAAGAAGTATGTAGATCAATGCTTGGTTTGTCAGAAAGCTAAGGGTACCTCTTCTAATATAGGTTTGTATCAACCCCTACCCATTCCTAATAGGCCTTGGGAATGTATTAGTATGGATTTTGTGGTTGGGTTTCCTAGAACCAAGATTGGTTTGGATAATATATTTGTGGTGGTAGATAGGTTTAGTAAGATGAGCCACTTCATTGCTTGCAAAACCACACATGATGCTAATCATATTACACATTTGTTCTTTAAATAGGTGGTACGGATTCATGGCTTTCCCCTAAGCACAGTATCTGACAGAGATGTAAAATTTATGGGTCATTTTTGGAAGACCTTGTGGACAAGGTTAGGAACTAACCTATCAGTTGGGTTAGCCTACCATCCCCAAATTGATGGTCAGATTGAAGTCATTGATAGAGAGCTAGGTAATCTCCTTAGATGCTTGACAAAGGAGTATGGAGTGATGTGGGATCAGTTATTACCACAGGAAGAATATGCCTACAATGACAGTGTTAATAGGACAACAGGAAAAAGCCCCTTTGAAATAGTTTATGGGCTACACCCTAGAGGTGTGTTGGAGTTAAGACACTTGGAAAATGAAGAAGGCAAGAGTGCATATGCAGAGGACTTCACTCAATCAATGAAGGAGGTTCATGACCAAGTGAAGAAGCAACTCCAAGAGGCTACACAAATACTGAAAGCCAAAGTTGATGAAGGGAGGAGAGATATTTAGTTTGCTATGGGTGACCTTGTGATGGTACATCTTAGCAAATCCAGGTTGCAGAAGGGAGTCCCCACCAAACTTCAAATGAGGAGGGTAGGTCCTTGTAATATTGTTGCAAAGTATGGACAAAATGCATATAAGATAGACTTTACCTCAAACTTGGCAGTGTCTCCTGTGTTTAATGTGCAGGATTTGGTTCAGTATAAAGGGCCTACACTAGTACCAACTAAATCACAATCAGACAGTAAGGACATGACAAAATATATTCATATTTCCCTTGCACCCAAACCAGTGACTGTGAAGATTTTAGACTCTAGAGTGAAGAAAAAGACCAGGCAGGGCATTTACATGGAGCATCTCATTTAGTGGGAAGGAAAATTAGAGGCTGAGGCTACTTGGGTAGCTGAGAATGAATTCAAGAAGTAGGGAGTTGATCCTAAGCTCCTGTCCCCAGAGGTGACTTAAGTTCTTAGCCTTGGCAGTATGGTGCAGGAGCACCCCTGAGAAGCCAGTCAGTTGGTTATCTCATGTTGATTTTGGTGTGAGAAAGTGTCAAAGACCCTCTTGAAGGGAACTGTAAGTAGAATAGGTCATGTGGACCAAGTGTGGTGTGAGGTAGCTCTTAATTTGTGCTCTTTGCTAGGGTAAAGTACTTCAAATTGGCTCATTAAATGCACTATACTTGATAATGTTGTCAAGTGTCAAGTTGATGTTTTTCATGTCTTTAGGGTCCTATGATACCCTAAAAGTTTTAACTAAGGTTAGACAGGTCAGATTAGTGTTAAAACACTTGAAAAGTGAAAATTTGCAAAAGATGTAAAAATGTTGCTATGCAACATTAGCAACTTTTCAAAAGTTGCTAACAACATTTTGGTTGTCTTAGGGATTTCAGTGTTTAAGATGGATTAAGACCATCCAAGGAGTTAGACACATGTGGTGAGCAGATAAAAGGAAGGAAAACCCTAATTTGAAGGGTTGGAAGTCATTTGTACGGAACTGAGTGTTTGAGGAAGGAGTTTATGAATGACAGATTAATAGATTTGAAGAAACAGTGTTGATTTTTTTTGTGCATGGATTAGTTTTAGGAATGTGACCATTGGAGATCATTATTAGGCATGTGATAGAGTGTTTTAAATTACTATTTTTCTTTGTAGTTTTTTTTCTTTTGCATTTTGTAAACACTTTGTATTTGTACAGTTTACTGTCCAGTTTTGAAAGTGTTGCAAAGATGTGGACCTAGCTCCATTTCCCACCGTAGTTTTTGTATTACCTCTTGGGGATGGAGACTAGGGTCCTTGAGCTTCAATAATCCACAAGATGGAGCTCTAGAAGTGTGTACACCTATTTTTAAGGTCTTCCCCTAGGTGAGTTGTGGATGAAGCCCAGTTAGGAAGACTGTGAAGATTGTTTAGAAAATGCAGGATGAATGAGTTCATGAGCCAAGAAGGCCATGGATGTGATGGTATGTGTTGTGTAGGTGCTCAAGAAGAAGGAGGAGTGACCAAGAAACCTTCTTACCAAATTTTTAAGCCAAAGACCACAGACTGGTCTAGAAACAAGCAAAAAACCCTATTTCTGAAACAGGGTGTACGAACAGAGTTGGGACCTCAGACCAAGAAAATATTGGAGGTCTAGTATCACATATTTGAACTGCCAAAACACTTTTGGGTTTTTTTTGAGAAGTTTCACCTAGGGATGCCAATTCCTAAATAGTAGGAGGCCTAATTGGTGAAAAAGGCTACAAGGCCTAAAAGATAGGAATCTAGTAATCGATGGAGAAAGGATTGAACTTGGTATGTTAAGACCCAATTTTGGATTCATGAATGGAGTTGAATGAAGCCCCTAACCTCCTGAAATACAAACTTTTGATTAGGGATTAAAGAACATAGATGAGGAAGTGTTCTTGTGGTGGAGAAAGATGAGAACCTAACAAGATAGGAGGATTCTTGAAGAAGGGAAAGAAGTGTTTCTTTCAAGGTGTTAGAGGGTGGATTAAGGAAAACTTAAGAGGTCCTAGGAGTGACCTAAATTGAGTTCAAGACAACTCAGGAAGTAGATAGGAGTCTCCCTATCACCTATCATAAGCACATTAAGAATCTCTGATTCTTTTTCTTGTTTGGAAGGGACTGGAGTCACTTTAGTTGTAGGCGCCATTGATGGATACATATGTCTATCCAAAAACACTTTCTCGAATGCTTTTTCAATTTATTTTCCAACCAAGTCATACTCTTTATTCATAATGTGAAGATTTCTTGTCTTGGTTCTTAGATGAGGTTTTACCAGATCTAACAGTATTGCCTTCTCATCATGTGAGAAAATAGGGATAAGATTATCTAGCATTTCTTCTCTAATCCTCATATCTTCTTCTATTGCTTTTATTTTTAATAAGTCAAGTATGTTCCATAATCTGTCTAGAATGACTGTCTTAAGTTCCAACTGAACTTTTAAAATTGATCATATGTGAGATAATCATAGAATGTATTTTTGATTTATCTATCTCTTGATACTTGTCATAGACATTTGCAATTGAATCTAGTCATCCTTCATTAATGATTCAGTTCTTTAAGATTTCAAGACTAGGTCTGAATCCTACCTCAGGAGGGGCTTGAGTATTCTTTACTTTGGTTCATGTTGTCCTTTAGGATGGGTGGCTTGTGGGAACTTTCTTCCTTCTTCTAGTCATCTTACTTGGCACAGAAGGTGGAGAGGATTCCCGGTCAATAGTAGTAGAGGGCGCAGATATGCTCCCATCAGACTTCTTCTTTTTCTTCTTGTGGATATCATCAGATTTTTCTATTTTGACTTCTATAGTTGTTTTATTAAGCTCTCTTGCAATTTTAGCTTCCCTATCTTTATCTAGGTCTTCTTGGGTGACACCATGAACTTTCAGAATGTTAGAGGTAATCCTTGATTCTTTCCTCTTATTGTCTGCACTGTATAGGACAAAATCAACTTTATTTATCTTTTCCTTGTATGTGCCCCATCTAGGCTCATTTGGATCTTTAGGCACAGATAGAAGGGCTTGTGCATATCCTTCCAAAACATGTTCTACTACTTCATAACCAAGTGGGTGAATCCATCTGGTTCTTGGCTCAACTGCTTCCATGCATGTACAGTCTGTTTCCACCATGAAGCATATGGTGTCCTTGTATTTTTCAACCATCTTCTCTGGTATTCTAAACCTCTTCTCAATCTTGATTCTGAGTGTCTTGATCTCCATATCCATAGAGTCCTTTACACCGCTTTCTGATGTAGCTTTCAATGAAATTTGAGACAAGGTAGGTTTTCTCTTGTCTAGGTAAAGATTAAAGACCTTACCAACAATGTGGAAGTATAAGTATATAATCAACGAGCCAAATTTGAATATTTTGCTTTTGTCATGCTTGATAGCTTTAATATTCTCAATTATTTGTGCGCACAATATTTCACAAAGGTTATATTGAGTGTTATCTTTAGCCATCCTTATTGCTACCAGAACTGTAGCTGCAGATACACTATTAAGTCTACATGCGTGTTGAAATTTGTAACAAAGTATCATGGTGATGAGTTTGATGTCTTTCTCAACAATAGGATCAATAGTCATTCCATGCCTATCACTTCTAGATAAGCATGCCTGCTCAACCTGTTTCTTGAAATCCTTTCTAGTGGGAAGAATAGGTCTAACCTTAGAGAGTTCGGTCATCTCATGAATGATATTAGCAGTAATACGGACAGGAACTTCACCAATCCAAAATAGATCATCATGAATCCTACTGAGTAGAATTTTGACCCATTCTGGTTCATAGAACTCATGCGCATTTGTATATTCAAAGATAGGGTTATCAGTGAGATGTGAGAATTCATCCTTGAATGAGTAATCCGGGTTCATCATAGATTCCATGAGCGTCATTATGCTATTATCACCAATAGACTCCTTATTACAGTAAATGTAAGCACGTATGTCCTCAACATGCATGACTCCTAACGGAGTCTTTGAAAATTCTCCCTACATCATCCAAAAGTGACTTGAAAGGATGCTTCTTAAACACAAATCTCTTCCTTTCAGTGATGTCAAAGAATACATGAGTTTCCATACTTACTTGTTGATTGCTTAAGTAGGGTTCACTGAAATTCTGAAATGACTCATCTATGGTAGGGTTTCGTTTCAGCTTCAATTCACTTTTCTAACTAACCAACGGTTATCCTTCAACACTTTTTAATTCTCCTATGCTCTCCAAGTTCTCAATCTCAAAATTAGAAGTGAAGATATGAGACCTTATTATGAATTATAAATTAAATTATTGCAATTAATGCTAGCTACTGTAACACAGATTCCAACTGTGAATTTCAATCTTTGTTCCTGTTGAAGTACAAGTTATGCGTTCATGCACAATTCCTCAATTTGTGACCAAATACATGAATTCATAGGTGCATACTCAGAGGTGAGTATACCTGCTGTGTAGGGGTTTAGAGCTAGATTAGCTCTCCCTATGACCATGAGGGTCATCTAACTAGAAGTGGAAGTTGTGTCCACTATGGATGCATCTACCACTTTGTTAACATTATCATCTTTCTTTACTTCAACCCATATTTTTCCTGAATCTTCTATAGCTTTCACAAACTTGACTTCTCCAGATTCCTCAAATAGAGATCCTTGAGACTTATTAGGTCTTTCTTGTCTTTGCATTCTAGATCTGCAAAACCTTGAGATGTGTCCATCTTTGTTACAAGAATGACATATTACTAGAGGCTTGTTGACATGATTAACCATGTTGCATTGTTTAGCTGTGTGTCCCTTGTAGTTGCATATCTGACATTTAATGTTTTGATAATTTTGCAGTGATTGATTTCTCTGATTGTACTGAGTCTGACTCCTTTGATTTTGTTGTGTCTGATTTCTTATATTTGATCTACAGTGTATGACTCTATGACCAAATTTGTTGCATGAATAAAAATAAACATTGAAAGGTCTTACCTCTTTACACTCTCTTTCCATATGTCCTTGTTTTTTATAGGCATAACAAGTGCAGCTAACTGGTTTGCGTTCATCTTTAGGTGGTTCTACTTTAGCCTCTGCAAGATTCTCAATTGCCTTTGCTTCTGTGGTTTCTTGTTGTACTTTCTTTCTTTCTTGCATTGTATTGATTTGAATTTGTGCTTCATTGTATCCAACACCAGTGGTATCACCTCTTAACTTTTGTGCATAAAGCTGTGATTGTAATAGATCAGAACTTGTGTGTAATTTCTCAATATGATTTTTGGCTTCTGTCAATTCGAATTCTATCTTTTTCTTGATGTTCTCCAACTCCAAGATCTTCATATTTTCTTTCATAAGTTCTTCATCTAATTGTTTACTTTCTTTGGTCTTTTCTTCAATAGCCATTAGGCTATCTGTTAGCTATTCATTCAAATCTTCAATTTTATCTTTTAGAGACATGTTTTCTTCATTAAGCTTTTTGACCATTTTTTCCAAATCATTCGTAGAGCAATATTTCAAATCTTTTCTTAATTTATTTGATGAGCATTTGTGAGCCATCAAATTTCAATTTCAGTTCTTCATTTTATTTTATAGATCTATCAAGATCTTCAAGAGCTGATTTAAGATTCTTTTTCAGATGTAAGTGGTTAAACTTCTTTTAGACGACCAAAGCCCTGATACCAATAGTTAGAAACACTGAGAGGGGGGGGGGGTGAATCAGTGTTTAGTATAATTAAGCAACTTGAAACTTAAACCAAAAAGATAATTTATTAAGCATAACACATTAACTCATAACAAAAAAATTGTTTATGGGGAAACCTTGATCAGAGGAAAACCCCGGTGGGAATTAGTACCCACAAATAATTGCACTAATCTTATGAACTTGTTAGAGTTCCTTAGCCCTGTTAGGAGCAGTCTTTACAATGCAAGTACAATGACCCTATTAGGAGTCTTTACAAAACACCATTAAAGGTGGATGACTCACTGCCCGAGCTCACTTCTCAATAAAGAAGAAGGCTACAACCTCCTGATGAGAGATATACACTATATGTATCAATTGAACTGTTGTTTATGACACTGCTTGTCTAATTAGTTCCTTTTGTGTGCTGAAACTCTAATCACTGATAGAGCTTTATCTCATGCTTATTATACTTATTTCTCTACTATCTTACTTGCTATATATTTCTCTTTTTCCATACAACATCTAATACAAAATAAATGTTAAGTATATATACATACTCAATAGACGCGACTGAAAACTAGGACTGAGTCGGCCCAAAAACAACATACGCAATGATTCCAAATGAATTGGCTTAAGTGTGTTTACATGAGTGCTAATAACATAATTATAAACATATTACAATAGTTGCATGGCCAATTAAAAATAAATTAACATGCGCTAATAAAAAACTAGAGTCGGCTCCATGCTCTGTTCTGCGGAGCTGTTAGGGCACTTGGACTTGCTGTAACTTCACCATACTGATATATTTGAACCTATGTGTGTAGACTTAGCATAATACTATAACCATAAGCTTATATCCAAAGATACAGACCATGACTCGATCATACGCATGTGCGCTGGTGCTTTGATCAGCGGATATATCTCTAACTGCACTGCCTTCTATACTTAGTCCATTTTTGGTCTTCAAGGTTTGTGAACTGACTCTCAGAACTCCTATATGACTTTGTTTCCATAATGAAAACACAAAATTGGTCATATAATCTCTGTAGTGTCAACTTGCGAACACGACCTTCAAGTCAAGAACATGTTTTTATATAATAAATAATTATCAAAGATTAAGATACAACTATATTAGTAATAATGCGTTATAATAATACATTAGGAGATAATACACTATTTGATTATACTTTTGATAGAAACATATTTAAAAAAAATCTATGAAAAAAATAATTTTGCATTATCTTTTAACAAAATAAAAACAATCCAAAATTAATATAAGAAATACTTGATTATGGACTAATTAACACAATCTTAATAACACACACTTGGAGTAGTATGCTTCAAATGTAAGGTAATTTGATATGACAATATGTTTGTTAGGAATTCAAATATTTCTTTGTTTGCTGGTTCTATGGCAATGTGGTTGTTATAAATTCAATCTTCTTTGTTTGCACCTTCTATGATCACTTGATTGCTAAGTCAATCTTCAAGGTAAAAATTGGTTGGAGTGTGATTCAAAATGTTGAAGAAAATAATACTAATTTAAAAATTACCTAAAAGAATTCTCAATCATTATTTATTTTTTTGGAAATATCATTTCTCTTAAAGATAGGTTGATAGAGATGGATTGAAATACTAGGGAGAGGAAATTAATGGTTGTTTGATTGAAACTATTTATAGAGCTAGTTACGTCATAGTCTTTAAAGAAAACTTTGCTAGAGTTTGTTAATGTAAGTCTAAGTCTCTCCAAATTGGATGCCTCCCAAATAAGTAAAATTTCCTACTTTGTATGTGAATAATGGTTAGAGATAGTTGGAAAAATAATTGATCTAAATGAAGTAAAATTGAAGGCAAGAGAAACCTACATTTTAGAAAAAAATTATATAAGTGAACAAAATGAAAAGAAATCCTCCTCCTACTCAAAATTTCTACTTTTGATAGTGCAAAAATCATGATAATGAATGTGAAATTTCACAATAATTAAAATAATAGCATGGTGGGTATTGAAACTAACATATAGAAAAAATAGATTCACAAGCATAATATAGAAAAAATAGCTTCACAAGCATAATATTGCTTTGATAAAAAGTGATTGCCATGATAATAAGCTCAAAATATCATGACAAATGTGTCACTAAGGAAAAAAACAAAAGATTTTTGTTAAAAATGGAAGCACAAACAAATACTAGATGACAAACGGAAAATAGAGAAAGCAATCAAGAAAATTTAAATAATCAAAAGTGGAGTTGATCCTTAGAATTACATGTCAAATACAACGTATACATGTTTTCATATTTTATAAGCTTATTTTAAATATTTTGGCCATTATTAAACTTGTCATGTTGGCCCATTCAAAACACGAGGATACAAATAGTCATTATATATGACAAATAAAAATAAAAGAAATAAGTAAGAGATTCTAAAGAATTGAAAAGTGAATCCTCAAATTGAAATTGGATCTCAAACAACATATAATCATGCATTAATGTCTTATTAACTTATTTTTTAGGATTTTTTTTAACACTAAACTTGTTATGTTTTATGTTTCTATTTTTGAGATGCATATTTCTCGTAGAGGCTCGTGCCATATTCTCATGTGTCATAGGTCTATACTTGTGGCTTGTTATGTGTTTAGACAATTTCCTTGTATTAAATATGAAATCTAATGAACCTTTTTGTTTTCGAAAGATTAGGAATATCACCCATTCTTTAGACTATCTTTTGCATGCTTGATGCTTGAAAATTTGGAAACAAAAAGATTTACTTTAACTCTAACAGTTCTATGTAATAATTTTTGACAAACATGGAGATAAGTGGATTTATTGATGAGGTGGGGTATCAATTTACTTGAATACTTCTTATAAAGTTGTTGTAAGAAAATTGATACTTAGGCACATAATTCAACCATCATGCATACACAAAATTAGGCTCTTTGGGAAGTTGACCAACATACGAGTTTCAGAAAATTAAGTTTTTTTGAGAATTTTTAGATTAATTTTAATTTCTTTCTTATGGTAGATAAGTTTGTTTCTTTATATAGGAAACAATTTTTCATGATAAACACTTCATTGTTAGGTTATTTCTTAGAATGCTAGAGTGATTAAGGGCTTGTTATGATTTGGTATAGTAAAGATGAAGTGATCTTTAGATAATTGTTATTGAGAAATAATTTTTTTTAATGATCAATCTTGTGGTAGGTGAACAAGAATCCATAAATAATGAACAAAAAAGTTTCATTGTAAAGATAATAAATAGCATAATAGAAGTATAAATATTTTTTCATTGTATCCTAATCATTATATGCATCATTGTGACTTGAAAATTAGTTTTATTACAAGTTTTTCACTCTCTTAGATGTGATATTTTTATTTTTATTTTTGAGGTATGTAGACTGAGTATATTAGTTGAAGTGGTTCTTGGGAGAAATATTGTCTTAGGAGGGTATTAGGACACTATCTGATTTTTTGTCAGAAACAAGCTAGATAGATTTGTGAGCATTCTTTTCATCACATCTTCCAACATGTTTCTATGTGATGCATTCATATATTAGGATGGAAATTGGGACACCATCTTGTCCCCACATTAGACTGTGGGCAAACAATCATCATTTATGACACATATGATGTTTACCCGCTGGGGTAACCTAGTTTACTGATGCATAGACGTTGTATGGAAATGCAAATACATAGAATAGATCAGAGAATACCATAATCTTTATTAATCATTCGTAACTTTAGTACATTTAAAATAGTCACTCTCCTATATTATCTCCAAAGAGAAAGTATATTACTTATATAAAACCCAAAGAGGTGTGATCGAACGTCACCAACGATTCCCAACTACCGTCTAGTAGTAACTAAGTACCGTCGAATATATATAATATAACTAACACAGCATAATGTAAACTCTACAGCTAACATCATCCCCCCTAAAGAAAAGTCATCTCCGGATGACAACAAAATGTCCGAGACAGAACAAGATAGGAATGATGAACCACGATGTACATGAACCAAAACATGCTGCTCAGTCTCAGCCTCTACCAAGTGTTGCAAATCTATTGCTCAAATGATACTGCCTCCATAGCCAATCTGTCCTCAATAGCCATGCTGCCTTCTCCACACCTAACTACTGGGTACACTGAGCCAAGTCTTGCTCTACTACCTCCAACCTGGTGGTCATCTCCTCCCGAGCTCTCTATGCCTCCACCATGATAGCCTCATGTCCAGCCAAGACATACTCCTAAAAGCCTAGTACCCTGCTACCGCTCTCGCCACCACTGGCGCATGGACAATCAATGCCTGCAGCTTCTATGGGTATCATCTGCTCAACCTGTGTGTTCACAACCTCCAAATCCATCTCCATCGATGGCTTATGGCTTCCTCTCTAATGCTTAGCTTCAAACTTCTTTCTCACCGAGTGGAACAAACCCAACGCTTACCCTGACGACGTTGATACCCCAAACTCTAGGTTGTAGTGTGCCTCAAAAATAAAATGGGGGTCTAGGGGAAATGCCCCTAGTGGGGTTGAGGGTCAGTGCCCCTGCGAGGTCTTGGGGCAGCACCCTAGGCAGGGTCGAGGGGCAGTGCCCCCGCGGGGTCCGGGGGCAATGCCCCTGCTGCCAAGATCAATTTAGCACCTTCAAAACCACACAAAAGTCCATGGCGCACACACCATTTTTGTGATTTTTGTCCGATGCCACTCTTTCTGCCAACTGCTTGAATCCCTGTCTAAATGGCCAATAACTATGTTTTCTTCACTACCTGGTTATGTCCTTCCCTTTGGTACCATATGCTACTCACTGTGCACTATTATTTATTTGTCCTCATTTTTTTTTAGGAGAATGTGATGCCATCAATAACTGTCTTCTTTGCCTTATGCACTAACAGTGCAAGAATCCCTAACTTCCTGGTCCGTATGAGTTGCTCTCTTATTCATCTCTTCTTCTTCTTGGTGGTTGTATGGTCTTTACTAAAGGGCCTTACAGTTTCCCTTTTATTTTCCCTTTCTTTCCATCTGTACGGAGCCGTACGGTATCGTGTCATACAAGCGTCGAAACTTTTTAAGTCTTCACGATTTTACATGACCATATGGCCTTCTGTCGTATAGTTGCTTTTTGTAATTTTTTTTTCTATCGACCATACAGCCGTATGACATCATGTCATATGGTGTTGTGGGTCTGGATGGCCTTCGTGCAGCGTTATTATCATGCTGCCTTTTTATCTGTATGGTCGTACAACTTCAGGTTGTACAACCCTGTACAAACTTTTTTTTTTGTTTTTGTTTTTTCCTTGTCTCTTTTTTTCACATGACCATACGACCTTCTGTCGTACGGTGGTATTTTACATTGCAAAAAATGTTTACTTTCCCTTTGTTGACCATACAGCTTCCCACCAAGGTTTACACAATTGTATGTTTCTTTTAGTTCATCATTTTCTTTGCCGACCGTACGGTACTATACAAAACTTTTTTTTTTTTTAAATGCCCAATCTAATAAGCTTCCGAGTGCCTCTTCGGTCGTCCATCCAACCTCTCTGGTTTCTCAAGTCCCCTTCCATCCCCTCGGGTTCTCTGTCCAGCCTTTCTGTTATTTTGTCCATCCTCTCTTGGTGAAGTTTTGATTTGGAACTGCTAATGGCCTCATGTATCTCCCGTCCATCAAGAGTTTGCAGCTGGATGGCCCCGTCGTAGTCGACTTCCCAAAAAATTTCCTTTGCTTTGTTTTCGATGGCGATCCAAAGGTTGGGAACCATAAATTCTATAGGGACCACCATCACTGGCCTGTACATAAGAAGAAGGAGAATAAATAATTTGAAGGCTGTGGCCACGGGGTTCCAACCGTCGCCGACACGAGCGTTGTCACCCAGGTTTTTCCCCTTTGATTTCACCTCCTGGTATTTGATGGGTTCTTCCTTCATAGATTGGTGTGCGGGGGTGGCTTCCTCCTCCCTAATGCTTAGCATGTTACAAGATGGTGTGAAGAACTCATAACCTTCCATTTTCCAATGAAAGAGGCCATTCATCGAATCTCCATCATCCCTAGAACATTCTTCCAACTCCAACACTCCTTCGTTATTGGGCTCCATTCTTCTTTTCCCTTTGTCTTCTCCTAATTGCTCTCCTTCAGATTCTGAATCTGAAGATTCTAACTCCTCGCTCACCATTTGCATGTAGAGATCAATAACATACTTCCTCTCGGAAATCTCCATGGTGAGTGTGTTCCGCTTCTAGTTGTGGTTTACCTTCACCGAGGTGGGCCACCCTTGTCCCAAAATAGCCTTGTACCCCTTTTTCTTTAGTGGGATCACCACAAAGTTGAGTACGAAGGGTTGTGTCCCAATCAACACGCGTTGAGACATGAGAGTTCCGATGGGTTTGATGCCGTGCTGGTCTGCTCCCAACAAGTTGAAGGTTGGAGGCCACAGCGTGGGTTTCCCCAACTTTTTCCATGTCTTCTCTGGAAGTACATTTACTCCAGACCCACCATCTATAATGGTGTCTATGAGAGTGGTGCTAAGGATACCCATCTCGACGACTGTCGGGTACCTCCTGTTGTTTACAACAAGTAGCATCAGGTCAATTGCAGACCCTCTAGGGATGTCCGTACGTGTGGTATTTGGTTGCATGGCCAAGTTCCCCAACAGTGTCATTCCCAAGTGAGGTATGGTGTGAAGGAGGTCTTAGAGTTTCACCGGTACCTCTAAATGTAACAGTTATCTCAAAATGTTTTATTCTGCCTCCCTCCGGCCTGAGGTGTTGGCCATCTCCCATGTTTCTTTTTCTATTTTTGTCGCCTTCTCTATTACTTCCTTAGCCTCCCATGTCCATTGTTTTTCTATTTAAGGGTCTAGATATGTGGCTTTCTTTGCTTGCCCTCGGGTGACGGGCAGTACCGTACTTGTGCTTCCATCTATGTCCAACCAATTAATGCTAGATTTCAGGCAGTTGGCATCCTCGTGGTTGCCAGGACCACACCAGCAACATAGATTCTACGGGGTGTCACCCTTGTTGTAGTCCTTTGCAAAGTGGCCCCATTGATTTCGAGCTCGGCACTAGATTACCGGCCGACCCTTGGAGTCATATTGTATTTGACTCATTGCATTGGTGTTGGTGTTGTTGTTACTGCCCCTTCTTCCACCGCGTTGGTTGCCTCCGTACCTGCCTGATGTAGATGGTTGCTCTTGGGTAAATAGCACTTGTTGATTCCTCACTTTCATGTTGTATGGGCATTCCTTGGTGGAATGGCCCATGATCTGGAAAATATCAAACAATACATTTTTGGGACATGACCCCTTCGTATGGACGCTCTCCTTGCAGTCTGTACACCACATGTCATCTTCCCGCTTGCTGGTACCCCCTTTCATCATCTTGAAATCCCTCATCATTCTCTCCATGTCCTTTTGGAGTGCCATGACTTTTTTTTTGACTCACCATCACTGCTATTGTCATCATCCACAGTGTCATCTTCATCAGAAGAAGACTTGCTTCTTTTATGCTTGGAGGTCTTCTTTTCGCTCTCCAAGTCCATCACCTAGTTATAGGCATCTTCATATGAGGTGGGAGGCAGTATCTTCATTCTCCTCTATAGGTTCAATTTCAGGCCCTCCATGAACCATCTTTTCTTCAGGCCATCCACTGGCTGGCTCTCCATTTTTCTGACTAACTCCTTCAGTTGGTGGCTATAGGTCTGCACAGTCTCCTTCCTACCTTGTTTGGTATTGTATATCTTGGAAATAATTCCATTGTCATCCCTCAGTAGTTGAAACTCCTTCTAGAATTATTTCTTGATTTCATCCCAAGTGGTCACCTTTGTTTTGTCCACATTGGAGTACCAGTCGATGGCTACCCCTCTAAGTGTGATACGAAATTGTTTCACCCATTGTTCCTGGTCGGTGACTCCATTCGCATACCAGATTATCTCACACGTACGACAATGTCGTACTGGATCTTCCTTTCTATCTCCGTGGAATTTTGACAACTTCTCCTTGTTGGTCGCTGTTAGGGTTTTTTCTTGCAAGGCCTTCTTAAGATGATAGTATACTTGAATACTTGAATGCAAAACTCCTATATGCTGCAAGAAAAGCCTAATTAATGAGGATTGGATAATATCCTCCTTCTTTGAGCTCCACAGGACTCAGGCGGGTATTTCCTAGATAATTTACTATATTTCAAGTAAACTACAAAAGGTGGATAGGGTCTTCACTGCTATGTTATTATGTTTCTGATTATATCAATAAGATACCACTCTTCAAATTACTGAAAAACAATCTGAAACAAAGCTTGACAAGGAATACCATGACTGTAATAACAAATAACAGTGGCATAAGGATGTTTATCCTTCTTCTTTTTTAAGTTCTTGGTGAACCTCAGGAAGGGTAACCTAGTTTAATTCTCTCTACAAGGAATCAACAAAATGGATGGTATCCTGCTGATACAAATCCTTATGAGTTCAGCTCATTTGTTCTAACTAAAAGAATTATGATTGATTAATTTGATTTTGATATTAGAGAATAAAAGATTGCAAACCAAACCCTAGACTAGTGCCTACTCCTTGGGCAAAGAGTCAATGGAAATATGAATCAACAGAAACAAAATAATGAAGATACTATAGAGTGCCTTACAAACTATATGCAGCTGAGATAGAATGCCTTACAAACTATCCTCTCATTTCCATACTACTGTATCAAATCCTCACATTTCTGATCAACCCTCTGAAATCACTTATGAAACTTAGTTCTCTCCTTGAAAGAAACTCATAAGCAATTAGACAAGCTACCTTGTAACTGGTATGTTTAAGATGCCTTACAAACTAAACATACTAGAGCTATACATAGAAATATATAGAGACAATAACATTATGGAAGAGGAAACACTAAACTATATTTCATTAATAAATTATGTTTAAACATATCCAAACCTTAAGCTTTCAAAAATATGCAAAGACGGGAATCTGCTTTACAATAAAATTTCTACAACTTGGGACCTGCTCTGAAACTTTTGAGGAGAGACTAAACAGACTCAGAAACCCCCAAAAATAAAGCAGCCACATGAACCCCTAAAATAGAGAAAAGAATGGAATAAATAGAAGCCACGAAAACCCTAAAGCTCATGCTTGATAAACACCCTCTTTCTCCAAAGAAATTTGATTTTACTTGCCATCGGTGACTGCCTTCAAAATCTAATTTATTTCATCAATATTTGACTGCATTTGTCTTTCCAAAGTCTAACTTTTATATTTTGCAAATTTCCTTATTCTGTCACTAAAAAGCTTATCAAATCTGATTTCATTTGCTGAGAAATATCTTATTACATTCTTTGAAAAATCCCTCAGAATCTCATCACATTCTCTGTGAGTATCCTCCAAAGCAAACTTTACCTTCTGCACATATTTGATTCTTATTCTCTGAGAAAATCTTCAAATCTGATCATCTTTTACAAAAATCTGATTTCAACTGCTTAATAAAAATCCTCTGGGAAAACTTCTCTTTCAAGTTTTGCAATAAAAAAAATATATTGTCTCATTCTGTGCAAATTTGATTTCCAATCTCCCTGTTCAAAATATGCTCAAAATTTAAGTTGATCCTCTTAAAATATCCTTTGAATCTGATTTCAAAATCTGATCTTATTTGCTTGCAAATCTGATTTTTAATCTCTGAGCAATCTTCAGGGAATGCATTTTTCAAATCTTTGAAAAATAAGAAATCTGCACTAGACTATAGAAAAGACTATACAGATTTAATATTTCATGCAAATTTGATTTTATGTTCCTTTTAATATTCCATGCACAAACTATAACATTTTAAATCATTTTAATTTTGAAATCTATGCATTTTCTCCCTTTATAATTCTATTTTATGCCTTTTTCTCCCAGAATCCACCAGAATGCGCCACTTGGCAAACTCTGACTGGCTGCTCTTAACTGGTCTTGGAACTCCTTGTTTTAACCCTGGTTCACTTTTTCTCATTGCCTCTAAGTCTTTGAAAGATTTCTTCAACTATGACTTGATTTGGAGACTTGGAGACAAGCCTTTAGTCTCTAAGTCTCTGAGTAATTTCTTGGCTTCGGAGACTTGGAGACTACTTCAGAAATTGATAATGCTCTCTAACCACACCTTAACCACAGTTATCATTTCCTCTATGTTTCCGAGAATCTGAATAATTCCTTTAACTCTGGTTAGATCTGGAGACTTGGAGACAACCTTCAGTCTCTAAGTTTCTGAATAATTTTCTTGACCTTGAGTCTATATGGAGACTTGGAGACTAACTTAGTCTCTAAGTCTCTAAGAGATTTCATTTGACCTTACCTTAGTTGCACTTCAACCATGGTTAGCCTGCACCTTGTAGTCTCTAAGTCTCATGAAGGTTTCATTAACTTTGGTTAGATCTGGAGACTTGGAGACAACCTTCAGTCTCCAAGTCTCTGAATAATTTTCTTAACCTTGAGTTTGTCTGGAGACTTGGAGACTAAGGCTAAGCTTAACTTGACCATTAACCATGCCTTAACTGCAGTTACTTTGCACAATGTAATCTCCAAGTCTCATAATATTTTTCTTAATCATGGTTTGATTTGGAGACTTGGAGACAAGCTTTAGTCTCTAAGTCTCTGAACGAATTTGCTAACCATGAAATTACTGGGAGACTTGAAGACTAAATTTTTGAATGTTTTTAAAGTATTGTGCATTTTACATTAAAATTATGGGGCCCACAAGTATTTCAAAATCTCCAGCCAAGAGGCCCACCAAATGGCCTCTTGGTTCTTTTTTCAAATCATATAATAAGTGCTTTAGTATATAAATACAAAAAACTTTTCCAGCACTATGCATGTGGGATAAAACTCTGTGCATTTTCTTAAACTTTTGATACTTCTCCAAATGCTGCTCACAAATGGCCATGTCTTTTTGCCTTTTAAAACCACAAATCTCTTCCATAGGCTTGGGCGTCCCTCTCTGTGGATTCACTTTGCAATTTAAAGCTATAAAAAACTTTAAAAAAAACCATCATCTTTGGCTGGTTTCAACATGCTGTTTGCTGATTTTGTTTATTTTTTATATGAAAATCATTCAAAACTCCTCCATAGAAGGCTGCGCCCCTTTCTTGGCATCATTCTCTTGTTTTTTGGCACCTCCAATCATTCAAAAAACATAAGTAATTGTGCAGGCATTTTCGCTGTTGCTAGGTCATTTTTTGGCCTGCTACCACTTCAAAAATGGTCCAAACCATGTTAGAAATACTCCGAGGGTATGAGGTTTGCATTGGGAAAGAATATAGATGAATAAATGACTAATTTCAACTCGTAGACTTTCATAAAATCTACTTGCAGCCTCAAAAACGTGATTGATATTCACTTTTAGTTCCATAATGCACTATTAATTGGAAAAACTTAAAATCTCTTGACCAAGACTTACGCAGCTACCATGTTATACAAATTTCATAGCTTTTGTTTAAAACTTCCCTCCATAGTCGATGCAATTTCATTATCTTGGACGTTTGCCTCTTGCAATACTTTGGTTTTTCAACTGGCAAAATGCACTTGATATTGTATTCAATAAAAACTTTTACCTCTATGTTTGCTTGTGCATTTCAACTCGCTGCGGTCCCCAAAACAATCCATTTTCCTAAATAGCAATACCTTTAGGGGCATCCAGGCAATGTCAAGAGAAAACCATGATGCAAAAGGCATCTCACTTTCACACCCATCAGTGCAATACAAATTGTCACAACACATGCCACGAGATAGGCTCTGCTGACTTTTAAAATTTATACTTCACACTGCTTCTTTTTTGTCTTCCATCAGAAAGTTCACATGCCTTAAATATGCTTTCACTTTGTAAATATAAACCATTTCGCAATCAGTCCCCAAAGCATCAAAATGGCGGGCTTTAAAAATAATTTATTACAATTTTGCAAATTGAATCTTTAATGGCAACTGGCCTCCGGAATAAGCCTCAAAAACTCACCAAAACAAGCAATTTGACCCTGACACCTGGCAAGAAGATCCATTCATCTATAATGAATATGCATGCAAAAGGGATTCTCTAGATTCATCCTTCAGTGCAAGATATAACTATTCAAACTTAGTACTTCAGAAAACCGTGCAAATGCAATAAGTTTAAAACATCACAAACTTCATTCGGATAGGCCACTGCAAAATCACTAAATCAAGCTCAGAAGTTTCACCATCAGGTCAGATAGTACATTTACATTCCATGAGAATGATGCCATGATCAGTTATTGAAAACAACCTTTAGATAAAAAGTTACCACTCTATGAAAATGACCATTCTAGAAATTTGATCCTGTTTTGCCCTGCAAACTGCATAAACTGCCTTTGATACTGAATTCATAAAGTCATCAAAATGAACCTTCAGAATCTCAACCTCTAAACATGGATTCAATGTCATATGTAGAATGAAAAACTTTAATTAGCTCATTCTGAAAGAGAAATTCTCAACTGATACAAAATTGCAAAGCTAGGAACGTAACACTTTTCTGGTTTTTAAATTCGGTGAATATGCAGAAAATTGATTTGGAATCAACTTAGAAAAGTGATCAACTAGATTGATCAAAGTCTGAAAATCTTCAAAGGAGTTCACTTCCAAGTCTACAATGCAAAACAACTTTCAATTATGCCTAATCCTGAAATGTGTGCAAATAGGGAGACCACAAAGTAGGTCTTTTAATTCTGAATTCTGCACAATCACTAAAACTTTAATAAATTGGAAATGGAAAGGCAGTGACAAAGTGGATAACTGGATTGGCAGGAATCTGAGACTTTTTAGGTGAGTACTGTATTATGTTTGCAACATGGGGGAACATTCAATTATTCAAAATCTTGAATTGGAGCACAACTGGTAGGACCTCAAAGTAGGCTATTTGTAAATTTGGGTAATCAGAGAAACTTGACATTTCTGGAGAAGTAAATTTTAGGGAATCTGAAAACTTATCAAACTGACTTGAAATGGCGTGGGTTCTGAAACATATACTCTCTGATATACATGTAACACATTCCCAATGTAGTGACTTATGAAACTCAATAGGGTGCAAAATATTCAAAAGCAAACTAGGCCGTAGAGGACAAAATGACACTTAGCAAAGAATGCAGATTTATGTAACCACCTCAAAATGACTACTCCCTCAACATGTCAGAATTGAAATCCGGGAGTTGGAACCCACTGCATATGCCAAATGAAAGGCACTAAACCTTCTTCCCAAGTGGTACATCATGAAAATCACCAGGGTATCTTTTAGAAGCACTAGAACTATGCCTTCTCACAAAAGTTTTTCATGGTAATCATTTCGCCTTATTGAAAATTTTAACATGGTCACTCAAATTTGTGCCAAATTTGAGAGTACCAATAGTGTCTTTGAGTGTGGATGGTTAAATGTAATTTTATACCGAGAACCACAAATCTCTAGACTAGCAGACCACCCCAAAACTAAAAATCACATTTTATCACTTTTCACTTTCCTGTTTTCACTTTCACCTCTGAAATTTTTTGGCTCTTTTCAAAACATGGGAAAACCTCTTACTGAAAGCAAACACACAACTGAAAGGGAAAGCAACTATACAATATGTTCATTATCTACAAAAGGCCCAAAGCCCCACAACTGAAATCACTCGTACCTCTGTCAAACACAAAGCTATCTTCCCCATGTTTCAAAAATATGATAACAGTGCCACTCTTATCTGTCTAATCTAATCCACTATCATCCTGTATCAACTTATCATCTAACAAAAAATCTGGGCTTGCATAAACATTAGGCAGATTATCAACATAAAAAATTTGTTGCATATACATGTAACATTCATTAGATAAGAACATACTTTGATATCTGTAACATTTATCATCTTTCATCTATAAACCACAACTTTAAAACTCACCATCCAACTGAAAGGAGGGATACTCAACCTCTGTCATATTGCTTGGGTAAGAATCATTAAGTTCACTCACATCCATCACTTGCTTATCATGCAAAATCAGAGAAGACTCATAACCTTGGATATGATCAAACTTAGGACAAGGAGCAATAACCTTTGCATCAAAAACAGGAGCACCCTGCAGCTTGTCGTCATCAAACAAACTCAAAGAAAAGTGGTGGGTGGGAGGGAAAATACCAGTACATTGAATATTGGTCAATGAAACTTGAGCCACTGATTGACCACCTTTTAATGGTTCAAAGGTAAACTTAGAATCAAGACAAGATTCAAAATCCACACTATTCTCTAAATAAGTACTCAACTCAATACTTGGAATTTCCACATCTGCTAAATCTGAAACCATACTAAAAAATTCATCATCTGATAAATCAAACTGACATCTGTTGTAGCCTAATGAAAAAGGAGTGCAAGAAGAAATAGTATCATATATGACCAAATCAAAATGCACTGATTCACTTTCCTTGTCAAAATCAATATGTATTGGATATGAAAGTTCAAAGCTTCCATTTCCTGAATATCTAAGATACTCAAAAGATAAAATCTCTGAAATTTGTTCACTGTGAAGGGAACCATAGTCATCGTCTTCATTCATTACCTCACTGTCTTCTTGCATGATGCTGCAAATTTCTTCTTTGTTGGAGTCTTGTACTGAAACCTCTGAAATCATATCTTCTTATGTAGTGATCTCACTACAAACACTCATGTCTGCATCATAATTGTTATCTTGCTGGTTGTATATATTTTCTTCATTTTCTTGCTGCTCATATAACTTATTATTAATATTAATGTCAGCAATATCTTCACCTACAATAAACTCCTCATCATTACTAATCATATATTCATCTTTAAAATCAGATTCATTATATTCTTCACAATCAGATTTATCATCAGCATCTTCAATAATATTAGAGTTTTCAGATTGAATATCATTATTTTCAACATCATATATATCTTTAGAAGAAGCATCCTCTAAACCCTTTATCCATTCTATAACTTGCTGAAAATATTTTGCCTTCTGAGCAATTGGTAACTTAAGTGTATGAGGGAAACAAATTTTGACAAATAACTCAACCCATACATACTCCTGATGACAAAAAATAATACCGTAGAATTTTAGCTTACTAGTAAATCTTATGTAAAAATCATACAATGACTCACCTTCCTCTTTGATCATGTGTCCTTGCAAAAGTAACATCACCTTTTCTTAAATCCTTTGCCTCAACATATCTGACTCTATTTTGACATGCTCATATTCTAATATAGGATCATTTAATTCAGATATGTCATGTTCTTCACTGTGCTCTATTCATTATATTGCTCTATATCACTAAGCTTCTCAATATCACTAAATTTCTTAATAAAACATGCCTCCAATACTTCCATGGATTCTATTGAGCCATGAGGTAGGTCTCTAAACCAATCTCTTGCAACATCAACTAGAGATATTGCAAAAAGTTTCATCAATATATCCTCATGTGAAATATTATGAGTGTCTACCAAGTCAACAAAATTTTCTAAATGATCTTCAGCCGACTGTTCACCAAAACCAGTAAACTTTGGCAAACACTCCCTAACCTTTGATGGAATATGATTTGGATATCCATGGATACCCACAAAACTAATTGCTCCATACAAATTACTACCCCTCCAATCACTAGATTGTAACATCTTAGCAGTCAAAAAGATTACAAACTGCTAATCTTTCCTAATACATATCTCCTTCAAATTTTTTCAAAAATGAAAGAAAAAATTGAAATATGTAAACCTCTTTTACACCTTTATCCTTTTTGCTTTAGTGCTACAATCACTTGATGAGGAAAACTATCAAAAGTTTTGTGAAATACCTAGATATATTTGAGCTACTGCAAATATGTGATTTGAAAACACGTCCAAATCATCCTTCCAACTTGTAGAGGTGCCACCTTGTTGCAGAGAAATATTTACAACTGGTTGAGATCTAGTTTTAGCTCTAACTTCTCCAAATCAGCTCACTCACACATACCACATATAAATCCCTTTAATGATTCCTCACTTGGCTATGTCCATAACCACAAGAGCCAAAAAATTTGCTGTCACTTTTGCTGCAAGTCCACCTTCTTTTGTAGTCTTTCTTTAACATGCACACTGGTGCAAATCAGAGAACTCAGAGTCGCCACTCACCAGTAGTGAGATTCTTTTGATACTATCTTGGAGAAACTAAAAAACTTTCAGACACTTTGCAGCAAACAACATATATACTTAATTCTTCTTATAAATCATAAGTAATATATCTTTTCTTTTGAAATCTAGACTCTATAACTTTCTATCTTAACTAGACTCTGGGCCACCTCAACAAAGCAAGGAATTTAACATCTTGAACTTGCTGTCTTTTTAATTCCCCAGTGGAGTCACCAATTTGTTAGGGTTTTTTCTTGCAAGGCCTTCTTAAGATGACAATATATTTGATACTTGAATGCAAAAATCCTATATGCTGCAAGAAAAGCCTAATTAATGAGGATTGGATAATATCCTCCTTCTTCTTTGACCTCCACAGGACATAGGCGGGTATTTCCTAGATAATTTACTATGTTTCAAGTAAATTTCAAATGGTGGATAGGGTCTTCACTGCTATGTTGTTATCTTTCTAATTATATCAATAAGATACCACTCTTCAAATTATTGAAAACAATCTGAAACAGAGCTTGACAAGGAATACTATGACTGTAATAATAAATAACAGTGGCATAAGGATGTTTATCCTTCTTCTTTTTTTAGTTCTTGATGAACCTCAGGAGGGGTAACCTAGTTTGATTCTCTCTAAAGGGAATCAAAAAAATGGATGGTATCCTACTGATACAAATCCTTATGAGTTTAGCTCATTTGTCCTAACTAACAAAATTATGATTGATTAATTTGATTTTGATATTGGATGAAGAAAATACTGCAAATCAAACCCTAGACTAGTGCCTACTCCTTGGGCAAAGAGTCAATGAAAATTTGAATCAACAGAAACAAAATAATGAAGATACTATAGAGTGCCTTACAAACTATATGTAGCTGAGATAGAATGCCTTACAAACCATCGTCTCATTTCCATACTACTGTATCAAATCCTCACATTTCTGATGAACCCTCTAAAATCACTTATGAAACTTAGTTCTCTCCTTGAAAGAAACTCATAAGAAATTAGACAAGCTACCTTGTAACTAGTATGTTTAAGATGCCTTACATACTAAACATACTAGAGTTAAACATAGAAATATATATAGACAACAACAATATGGAAGAGGAAAAACTACACTATATTTCATTAATAAATTCTGTTTCAACACATCCAGACGTTAAGCTTTCAAAAATATAGTAAAATTTTTACAACTTGGGACCTTCTCTGAAACTTTTGAGGAGAGACTGAACAGACTCAGAAACCCCCAAAATAAAGTAGCCACATGAACCCCTAAAACAGAGAATAAAAGGGAATAAATAGAAGCTAGGAAAACCCTAAAGCTCATGCTTGATAAAACACCCTCTTTCTCCAAAGAAATCTGTTTTTACTTGCAGTCGGTGACTGCCTTCAAAATCTGATTTATTTCATCAATATTTGAATCCATTTGTCTTTCCAAAGTCTGACTTTTATCTTCTACTTATTTCCTTTATTCTGTCACTGAAAATCTTATTAAATCTGATTTCATTTGCTGAGAAATATCTTATTTCATTCTTTGAAAAATCCATCAGAATATGATCACATTCTCTGCGAGTGTCCTCCAAAATAGACTTTACCTTTTGCACATATCTGATTCTTATTCTCTGAGAAAATATTCAAATCTGATCATCTTTTACAAAAATCTGATTTCAACTGGTTAATAAAAATCCTCTGGGAAAACTTCTCTCTTAAGTTTTGCAATAAAAAAAATATATTTTGTCTCATTCTGTGCAAATTTGGTTTCCAATCTCTCTGTTCAAAATTTGCTCAAAATTTAAGGTGATCCTCTTAAAATATCCTTTGAATCTGATTTCAAAATCTGATCTTATTTTCTTGCAAATCTGATTTTTAATCTCTGAGCAATCTTTCGGGAATGCATTTTTCAAATCTTTAAAAAATAAAAAATCTGCACTAGACTATAGAGATTTAATATTTCATGCAAATCTGATTTTATATTCCTTTTAATATTCCATGCATAAACTATAATATTTTAAATCATTTTAATTTTTAAATCTATGCATTTTCTCCCTTTATAATTCTATTTTATGCCTTTTTCTCCCAGAATCCACCAGAATGCGCCACTTGGCAAGCTCTGACTGGCTGCTCTTAACTAGTCTTGGAATTTCTTATTTTAACCCTGGTTCACTTTTGCTCATTGTCTCTAAGTCTATGAAAGATTTCTTCAACTATGATTTGACTTGGAGACTTGGAGACAAGCCTTTAGTCTCTAAGTCTCTGTGTAATTTCTTGGCTTTGGAGACTTGGAGACTACTTCAGAAATTGACCATGCTCTCTGACCACACCTTAACCGTAGTTATCATTTCCTCTATGTCTTTGAGTCTCTGAATAATTCCTTTAACTCTGGTTAGATCTGGAGACTAGGAGACAACCTTCATCCTCTATGTCTGAATAATTTTCTTGACCTTGAGTCTGTCTGGAGACTTGGAGACTAACTTAGTCTCTAAGTCTCTAAGAGCTTTCATTTGACCTTACCTTAACTACACTTCAACCGCAGTTATCCTGCACCATATAGTCTCTAAGTCTCTTGAAGTTTTCATTAACTTTGGTTAGATTTGGAGACTTGGAGAGCACTTTCAGTCTCCAAGTCTCTGAATAATTTTCTTGACCTTGAGTCTGTTTGGAGACTTGGAGACTAAGGCTAAGCTTAACTCGACCATTAACCATGCCTTAACTACGGTTACTTTGCACAATGTAATCTTCAAGTCTTATAATATTTATCTTAACCATGGTTTGATTTGGAGACCTGGAGACAAGCTTTAGTCTCCAAGTCTCTGAACGAATTTGCTAACCATGAAATTACTGGGAGATTTGGAGACTAAATTTTTGAATATTTTTAAAGTAATATGCATTTTACATTAAAATTATGGATCCCACCGGTATTTTGAAATCTCCAGCCAAGAGGCCCACAAAATGGCCTCTTGGTTCTTTTCTCAAATCATATACTAAGTGCTTTAGTATATAAATACAAAAAACTTTTGCAGACCTATGCATGTGGGATAAAAATATGTGCATTTTCATAAACTTCTGATACTTCTCCAAATGCTGCTCACAAATGACCATGTCTTCTTGCCATTTAAAACCACCAATCTCTTCCATAGGCTTGGGCATCCCTCTCCGTGGATTCACTTTACAATTTAAAGCTCTAAAAAACTTTTTAAAAAACCCTCATCTTTGGCTGGTTTCAGCATGCTGTTTGCTGATTTTGTTTATTTTTTATATGAAAATCATTCAAAAATCCTCCATAGAAGGCTACACCCCTTCCTTGGCATCATTTTCTTGTTGTTTGGCACCTCCAATCATTCAAAAAATATAAGTAATTGTGTAGGCATTTTTGTTGTTGCTGGGTCATTTTTTGGCCTGCTACCACTTCAAAAATGGTCGAAACCATCTTAGAAATACTCCTAGGGTATGAGGTTTGCATTGGGAAAGAATATAGATGAATAAATGACCATTTTCAACCCGTAAACTTTCATAAAATCTGCCTGCAGCCTCAAAAACGTGATTGATATTCACTTTTAGTTCCATAATGCACTATTAATTGGAAAAACTTAAAATCTCTTGACCAAGACTTACGCAGCTACCATGTTATACAAATTGCATAGCTTTTGTTTAAAATTTCCCTTCATAGTCTGTGCAATTTCATTATCTTGGAGGTTTTCCTCTTGCAATACTTTGGTTTTTCAACTGGCAAAATGCACTTGAAATTGTATTCAATAAAAACTTTTACCTCTATGTTTGCCTATGCATTTCAACTCGTTGCGGTCCCTAGAACAATCCATTCTCTCAAATAGAAATCTTACCTTTAGGGTATCCAGGCAATGTCAAGAGAAAACCATGATGCGAAAGGCACCTCACTTTCACACCCATTAGTGCAATACAAATTGTCACAACACATGCCACGAGATAGGCTCTGCTGACTTTTAAAATTTATACTTCACAATGCTTCTTTTTTGTCTTCCATCAGAAAGTTCACATGCCTTAAATATGCTTTTACTTCGTAAATATAGGCCATTTCATGATCAGTCCCGAAAGCATCAAACTGGCAGGCTTTAAAAACAATTTATTACAATTCTGTAAATTGAATATTTTAATGGCAACTGGCCTCCGGAATAAGCCTCTAAAACTGACCGAAACAAGAAATCTGACCCTGAAACCTGGAAAGAAGATCCGTTCATCTATAATGAATATGTATGAAAAAGGGCTTCTCTGGATTCATCATTCAGTGCAAGATATAACTATTCAAACTTAGTACTTCAGAAAACCGTGCAAATGGAATAAGTTTAAAACATCACAAACTTCATCCAGATAGGCCACAACAAAATCACTAAATCAAGCTCAGAAGTTTCACCATTAGGTCAAATAGTACATTTACATTCCATGATCATTTATTGAAAACAATCTTTAGATAAAATATTACCACTCTCTGAAAATGACCATTCTTTAAATTTGATTCTGTTTTGCCCTGCAAACTGCATAAACTGCCTTTGATACTCAATTCATAAAGTCATCAAAATGAACCTTCAGAATCTCAACCTCTAAACATGGATTCAATGTCATATCTAGAATGCAAAACTTTAATTATCTCATTCTGAAAGCGAAATTATCAACTAATACAAATTTGCAAAGCTAGCACCTTAACACTTTTCTGGTTTTTATATTCGGTGAATATGCAGAAAACTGATTTGGAATCAACTTAGAAAAGTGATCAACTGGATTGATCAAAGTCTGAAAATATTCAAAGGAGTTCACTTCCAAGTCTAAAGTCTAGAACAACTTTCAATTATGCCTAATCCTAAAACGTGTGCAAATAGGGAGACCACAAAGTAGGTCTTTATATTCTAAATTCTGCACAATCAGTAAAACTTTAATAAATTGGAAATGGAAATGCTGTGACAAAGTAGATAACTGGATTGGCAGGAATCTGACACTCTTCAGGTGAGTACTCTATTATATTTTTAACATGGGGGAACATTCAATTATTCAAAATCTTGAACTAGAGCACAACTTGCAGGACCTCAAAGTAGGCTATTTGGAAATCTGGGTAATCAGAGAAACTAGACATTTCTTAAGAACCAAATTTTAGGGAATCTAAAAACTTATCAAACTGACTTGAAATGGTTTGGGTTTTGAAACAAAGACTCTCTGATATATATGTAACACATTCCCAAAGAAGTGTCTTATGAAACTCAGTAGGGTGCAAAATATTCAGAAGCAAACTAGGCCCTGGATAGAATAATGACACTTAGCAAAGAATGCAGATTTATGTAACCACCTCAAAATGACTACTCCCTAAACATGTCAAAATTGAAATTCGGGAGTTGGAACCCACTGCATATGCCAAGTGAAAGGCACTGAACCTTCTTCCCAAGTGGTACATCATGAAAATCACCAGAGTATCTTTTACAAGCACTCCAACTATGCCTTCTCACAAAAGTTTTTCAAGGTAATCATTTTGCCTTATTGAAAATTTTAACATGGTCACTCAAATTTGTGCCAAATTTGAGAGTACCAATAGTGGCTCTGAGTGTGGATGGTTAAATGTAAGTTTATACCAAGAACCACAGATCTCTGGAGTAGCAGACCACCCCAAAGCTAAAAATCAAATTTTATCACTTTTCACTTTCACCTCTCAAAACTTTTGTCTCTTTTCAAAAAATGGGGAAACCTCTTACTGAAAGAAAATACACAACTTAAAGAGAAATCAACTATACAATATGTTCGTTATCTAGAAAAGGCCCAAATCCCCACAACTGAAATCAACTCATCATATGACAAAAATATGGGCTTCCATAAACATTAGGCAGATTATCAACATAAAAAATTTGTTGCATATACATGTCACATTCATTAGATAAGAACATAATTTGATATCTGTAACATTTATCATATTTCATCTATAAACCACAACTTAAAAACTCACCATCCAACTGAAAGGAGGGATACTCAACCTCTGTCATATTGCTTGGGAAAGCATCATTAAGTTCACTCACATCCATCACTTGCTTATCATGCAAAATTAGAGCAGACTCATCACCTTGGATATGATCAAACTTAGGACAAGGAGCAATAACCTCTTCATCAAAAACATGAGCACCCTGCAGCTTATCAACATCAAACAAACTCAAATAAAAGTGGTGGGTGGGAGGGAAAATACCATTACATTGAATATTGGTCAATGAAACTTGAGCCACTGATTGACCACCTTTTAATGGTTCAAACGCAAACTTAGAATCAAGACAAGATTCAAAATTCACACTATTCTCTAAATCAGTACTCAACTCAATACTTGGAATTTCTACATCTGTTAAATCTGAAACCATATTGAAAAATTCATCATCTGATAAATCAAACTGACATCTGTTGTAGCATAATGAAAAAGGAGTGCAAGAAGAAACAATATCACATATGTCCAAATCAGAATGCACTGATTCACTTTCCTTGTCAAAATCAATATGTATTGGAGATGAAAATTCAAAGCTTCCATTTCCTGAATATCTAAGACACTCAAAAGATAAAATCTCTAAAATTTTTTAACTGTGAAGGGAACCACAGTCATCCTCTTCATTCATTACCTCACTGTCTTCTTGCATGACGCTGCAAATTTCTTTTTTGTTGGAGTCTTGCAGGGAAACCTCTAAGATCATATCTTCTTGTGTAGTGATCTCACTACAAACACTCATGTCTGCATCATAATTGTTATCTTGCTGGCTGCATATATTTTCTTCATTTTCTTATTGCTCATATAACTTATTATTAATATTAATGTTAGCAATATCTTCACCAGCAGTAAACTCCTCATCATTACTAATCATATATTCATCTTTAAAATAAGATTCATTATATTCTTCACAATCAGATTTATCATCAGCATCTTCAATAATCTTAGAGTTTTCAGATTCACTATCATTGTTTTCAACATCATATATATCTTTAGAAGAAGCATCCTCTAAACCCTTTATCCATTATATAACTTGCTGAAAATATTCTACCTTCTAAGCAATTGGTACCTTAAGTGTATGAGGGAAATAAATTTTGACAAATAACTCAACCCATACATACTCCTAATGACAAAAAATGATACCGTAGCCTTTAGCTTACTAGGAAATCTTATGTAAAAATCATATGATGACTCACCTTCCTCTTTGCTCGTGTGTCCTTGTAAAAGTAACATCACCTTTTCTTGAAGCCTTTGCCTCAACATGTTTGTCTCTGTTTTGACATGCTCATATTCTAATATAGCATCATTTAATTCAGATATGTCATGTTCTTCACTGTGCTCTACTTCATTATATTGCTCTATATCACTAAGCTGCTCAATATCACTAAATTTCTTAATAAAACATGCCTCCAATACTTCCATGGATTCTATTGAGCCATGAGGTAGGTCTCTAAACCAATCTCTTGCAACATCAACTAGAGATATTGCAAAAAGTTTCATCAATATATCCTCATGTGAAATATTATGACTATCTACCAAGTCAGCAAAATTTTCTAAATGATCTTCAGCCGACTGTACACCAAAACCAGTAAAGTTTGGAAAACACTCCCTAACCTTTGATGGAATATGATTTGGATATCCATGGATACCCACAAAAAAAATTGCCCCATACAAATTACTACCCCTCTAATCACTCGATTGTGACATCTTAGTAGTCAAAAAGATTATAAACTGCTAATCTTTCCTAATACATATCTCCTTCAAATTTTGCGAATATGAAAGTAAAACTTGAAATATGTAAACCTCTTTTACACCTTTATCCTTTTTTCTTTAGTGCTACAATCACTTGATAAGGAAAACTATCAAAACTTTGTGAAATACCTGGATATATTTTAGTTTCTGCAAATATGTGATTTGAAAATACCTCCAAATCATCCTTCCAACTTGTAGAGCTGCCACCTTGTTGCAGAGAAAGATTTACAACTGGATGAGATCTGTTTTTAGCCCTAACTTCTTCAAATCAGCTCACTCACACATACCAAATATAAATCCCTTTAATGATTCCTCACTTGGCTATGTCCATAACCACAAGAGCCAAAAAATTTGCTATCACTGTTGCTGCAAGTCCACCTTCTTTTGTAGTCTTTCTTTAACATGCACACTAGTGCAAATCAGAGAACTCAGAGTTGCCGCTCACCAGTAGTGAGATTCTCTTGATACTATCTCGGAGAAACTAAAAAACTTTCAGACACTTTGCAGCAAACAACATACATACTTAACTCTTCTTATAAATCATAAGGAATATATCTTTTCTTTTGAAATATAGACTCTATAACTTTCCAACTTAACCAGACTCTGCGCCAATTCAACAAAGAAAGGAATTGAACATCTTAAACTTGCTATCTTTTTAATTCCCCAACGGAGTCGCCAATTTGTTAGGGTTTTTTCTTGCAAGGCCTTCTTAAGATGACAATATACTTGAATACTTGAATGCAAAACTCCTATATGCTGCAAGAAAAGCCTAATTAATGAGGATTGGATAATATCCTCCTTCTTTGAGCTCCACAGGACTCAGGCGCGTATTTCCTAGATAATTTACTATGTTTCAAGTAAACTTTAAATGGTGGATAGGGTCTTCACTGCTATGTTATTATGTTTCTGATTATATCAATAAGATACCACTCTTCAAATTACTGAAAACAATCTGAAACAGAGCTTGACAAGGAATACCATGACTGTAATAACAAATAACAGTGGTATAAGGATGTTTATCCTTCTTCTTTTTTAAGTTCTTGATGAACCTCCGGAAGGGTAACCTAGTTTGATTCTCTCTAAAGGGAATCAAAAAAATGGATGGTATCCTACTGATACAAATCCTTATGAGTTTAGCTCATTTTTTCTAACTAAAAGAGTTACAATTGATTAATTTGATTTTGATATTGGATGAAGAAAAGACTGCAAATCAAATCCTAGACCAGTGCCTACTACTTGGGCAAAGAGTCAATGAAAATATGAATCCACAGAAACAAAATAATGAAGTTACTATAGAGTTCCTTACAAACTATATGCAGCTGAGATAGAATGCCTTACAAACTATCCTCTCATTTCCATACTATTGTATCAAATCCTCACATTTCTGATCAACCCTCTGAAATCACTTATGAATCTTAGTTCTCTCCTTGAAAGAAACTCATAAGAAATTAGACAAGCTACCTTGTAACTGGTATGTTTAAGATGCCTTACAAGCTAAACATACTAGAGCTATACATTTATATATATATAGACAACAACAATATGGAAGAGGAAAAACTACACTATATTTCATTAATAAATTCTGTTTCAACATATCCAGACCTTAAGCTTTCAAAAATATGCAAAGACAAGAATCTGCTTTACAGTAAAATTTCTACAACTTGGGACCTGCTCTGAAACTTTTGAGGAGAGATTGAACAGACTCAGTAACCCCCCAAAATAAAGCAGCCACATGAACCCCTAAAACAAAGAAAAGAAGGGAATAAATAGAAGCCAAGAAAACCCTAAAGCTCATGCTTGATAAAACATCCTCTTTCTCCAAAGAAATCTGATTTTACTTGCCATCGGTGACTGCCTTCAAAATTTGATTTATTTCATCAATATTTGAATCCATTTGTCTTTCCAAAGTCTGACTTTTATCTTCTGCAAATTTCCTTTATTCTGTCACTGAAAAGCTTATCAAATCTGATTTCATTTGCTGAGAAATATTTTATTTCATTCTTTGAAAAATCCCTTAGAATCCGATCAAATTCTTTGCGAGTATCCTCCAAAATAGACTTTACCTTCTGCACATATCTGATTCTTATTCTCTGAGAAAATATTCAAATCTGATCATCTTTTACAAAAATATGATTTCGACTGCTTAATAAAAATCCCCCGGGAAAACTTCTCTCTCAAGTTTTGTAATAAAAAATATATATTTTGTCTCATTCTGTGCAAATTTGATTTCCAATCTCTCTTTTCAAAATCTGCTCAAAATTTAAGTTGATTCTCTTAAAATATCCTTTGAATCTGATTTCAAAATTTAATCTTATTTTCTTGCAAATCTGATTTTTAATCTCTGAGCAATCTTCCGGGAATGCATTTTTCAAATCTTTAAAAAATAAAAATCTGCACTAGACTATAGAAAAGACTATAGAGATTTAATATTTCATGCAAATTTGATTTTATATTCCTTTTAATATTCCATGCACAAACTATAACATTTTAAATCATTTTATTTTTGAAATCTATGCATTTTCTCCCTTTATAATTCTCTTTTATGCCTTTTTCTCCTAGAATCCACCAGAATGCGAAACTTGCCAAGCTTTGACTGGCTACTCTTAACTGGTTTTGGAACTCCTTGTTTTAACCCTGATTCACTTTTGCTCATTGTGTCTAAGTCTCTAAAAGATTTCTTCAACTATGATTTGATTTGAAGACTTGGAGACAAGCCTTTAGTCTCTAAGTCTCTGAGTAATTTCTTGGCTTTAGAGACTTGAAAACTACTTCAGAAATTGACCATGCTCTCTGACCACACCTTAACCATAGTTATCATTTCCTCTATGTCTCTGAGTCTATGAATAATTCCTTTAACTCTGGTTAGATCTGGAGACTCGGAGACAACCTTCAGTCTCTAAGTCTCTAAATAATTTTCTTGACCTTGAGTCTGTCTGGAGACTTGGAGACTAACTTAGTCTCTAAGTCTCTAGGAGATTTCATTTGACCTTACCTTAACTGCACTTCAACCGCAGTTAGCCTGCATCATGTAGTCTCTAAATCTCTTGAAGTTTTCATTAACTTTTGTTAGATCTGGAGACTTGGAGACAACCTTTAGTCTCCAAGTCTCTGAATAATTTTCTTGACCTTGAGTCTGTCTGGAGACTTGGAGACTAAGGCTAAGCTTAACTTGACCATTAACCATGCCTTAAATGTGGTTACTTTGCACAATGTAATCTCCAAGTCTCATAATATTTTTCTTAACCATGGTGTTATTTGGAGACTTGGAGACAAGCTTTAGTCTCCAAGTCTCTGAGCAAATTTGTTAAGCATGAAATTATTGGGAGACTTGGAGACTAAATTTTTGAATGTTTTTAAAGTATTGTGCATTTTACATTAAAATTATGGGGACCAACAGTGTTTTGAAATCTCCAGCCAAGAGGCCCACCAAATGGCCTCTTGGTTCTTTTTTCAAATCATATAATAAGTGCTTTAGTATATAAATACAAAAAACTTTTGCAGCTCTATGCATGTGGGATAAAATTCTATGCATTTTCTTAAACTTCTGATACTTCTCCAAATGCTGCTCACAAATGGCCATGTCTTCTTGCCTTTTAAAACCACCAATCTATTCCATAGGCTTAGGCGTCCCTCTCCGTGGATTCACTTTGCAATTTAAATCTTTAAAAAACTTTTTAAAAAACCCTCATCTTTGGCTGGGTTCAGCATGCTGTTTGCTGATTTTGTTTATTTTTTTATTTGAAAATCATTCAAAAATCCTCCATAAAAGGCTGCACCCCTTCCTTGGCATCATTCTCTTGTTTTTTGGCACGTCCAATCATTCAAAAAACATAAGTAATTGTGCAGGCATTTTTGTTGTTGCTGGGTCATTTTTTAGCCTGCTACCACTTCAAAAATGGTCCAAACTATGTTAGAAATACTCCCAGGGTATGAGGTTTATATTGGGAAAGAATATAGATGAATAAATGACCATTTTCAACTTGTAAACTTTCATAAAATCTACCTGCAGCCTAAAAAACGTGATTGATATTCACTTTTACTTCCAGAATGCACTATTAATTATAAAAACTTAAAATCTCTTGACCAAGACTTACGCAGCTACCATGTTATACAAATTGCATAGCTTTTGTTTAAAACTTCCCTTCATAGCCTGTGCAATTTCATTATCTTCGAGGTTCGCCTCTTGCAATACTTTGGTTTTTCAACTAGCAAAATGCAATTAAAATTGTATTCAATAAAAACTTTTACCTCTATGTTTGCCTGTGCATTTCAACTCACAGCGGTCCCCAGAATAATCCATTCTCTCAAATAGCAATCTTACCTTTAGGGCATCCAGGCAATGTCAAGAGAAAAGCATGATGCGAAAGGCATCTCACTTTCACACCCATCAGTGCAATATAAATTGTCACAACACATGCCACGAGATAGGCTCTGCTAACTTTTAAAATTTATACTTCACACTGCTTTTTTTTTTTCTTCCATCATAAAGTTCACATGCCTTAAATATGATTTCACTTTGTAAATATAAACCATTTTGCATTCAGTCCCCAAAGCATCAAACTGGCGGGCTTTAAAAACAATTTATTACAATTTTGCAAATTGAATCTTTTCATGGCAACTGGCTTCTGGAATAAGCCTCAAAAACTGACCGAAACAAGAAATTTGACCCTGACACCTGGCAAGAAGATCCGTTCATCTATAATGAATATGCATGCAAAAGGGCTTCTCTAGATTCATCCTTCAGTGCAAGATATAACTATTCAAACTTAGTACTTCAGAAAACCGTGCAAATGGAATAAGTTTAAAACATCACAAACTTCATCCGGATAGGCCACTGCAAAATCAATAAATCAAGCTCAAAAATTTCACCATCAGGTCAGATAGTACATTTATATTCCATGAGAATGATGCCATGATCATTTATTGAAAAAAAACTTTAGATAAAATGTTACCAGTCTCTGAAAATGACCATTCTGTAAATTTGATTCTGTTTTGCCCTGCAAACTGCATAAACTGCCTTTGATACTGAATTCATAAAGTCATCAAAATGAACCTTCAAAATCTCAACCTATGAACATGGATTCAATGTCATATTTAGAATTCAAAACTTTAATTAGCTCATTCTGAAAGCGAAATTATCAACTGATACAAATTTGCAAAGCTAGCACCTTAACACTTTTCTAGTTTTTAAATTCGGTGAATATGCAGAAAACTGATTTGGAATCAACTTAGAAAAGTGATCAACTGGATTGATCAAAGTCTGAAAATATTCAAAGGAGTTCACTTCCAAGTCTACAATGCAGAACAAATTTCAATTATGCCTAATCCTGAAACGTGTGCAAATAGGGAGACCACAAAGTAGGTCTTTTAATTCTGAATTCTACACAATCAGTAAACCTTTAATAAATTGGAAATGGAAAGGCTGTGACAAAGTGGATAATTGGATTGGTAGGAATCTGACACTCTTCAGGTGAGTACTCTATTATGTTTGCAAGATGGGGGAACATTCAGTTATTCAAAATCTTGAACTAGAGCACAACTTGCAGGACCTCAAAGTAGGCTATTTGGAAATCTGGGTAATCAGAGAATCTGGACATTTCTGTAGAACCAAATTTTAGGGAATCTAAAAACTTATCAAACTGAATTGAAATGGCTTGGGTTCTAAAAAATAGACTCTCTGATATACATGTAACACATTCCCAAAGCAGTGAGTTATGAAACTCAACAGGGTGCAAAATACTCAGAAGCAAACTAGGCCTTGGACAACAAAATGACACTTAGCAAAGAATGTAGATTTATGTAACCACCTCAAAATGACTACTCCCTAAACATGTTAGAATTGAAATTCGGGAGTTGGAACCCACTGCATATGCCAAATGAAAGGCACTGAACCTTCTTCCCAAGTGGTACATCATGAAAATCACCAGGGTATCTTTTACAAGCACTCCAACTACGCCTTCTCACAAAAGTTTTTCAGGGTAATCATTTTGCCTTATTGAAAATTTTAACATGGTCACTCAAATTTGTGTCAAATTTGAGAGTACCAACAGTGGCTCTGAGTGTGGATGGTTAAATGTAAGTTTATACCGAGAACCACAGATCTCTCGAGTAGCAGATTATCCTAAAGCTAAAAATTAGATTTTATCACTTTTCACTTTCCTCTTTTCACTTTCACCTCTCAAAACTTTTGGCTCTTTTCAAAAAATGGGGAAACCTCTTACTGAAAGAAAACACACAACTGAAAGGGAAAGAAACTATACAATATGCTCATTATCTACAAAAGGCCCAAAGCCCCACAACTCAAATCAACTCTTACCTCTGTCAAACACAAAGCTATCTGCCCCATGTTTCAAAAATATGTTAACAGTGCCACTCTTATCCGTTTGATCCAATCCATTATCATCCTGTATCAACTCATCATATGACAAAAAATTTGAGCTTCCATAAACATTAGGCAGATTATCAACATAAAAAATTTGTGGCATATACATGTCACATTCATTAGATAAGAACATACTTTGATATCTGTAACATTTATCATCTTTCATCTATAAACCACAACTTAAAAACTCACCATCAACTGAAAGGAGGGATACTCAACCTCTGTCATATTGCTTGGGCAAGAATCATTAAGTTCACTCACATCCATCACTTGCTTATCATGCACAATCAGAGAAGACTCATCACCTTGGATATGATCAAACTTAGGACAAGGAGTAATAACCTCTTCATCAAAAACAGGAGCACCCTGCAGCTTATCACCATGAAACAAACTCAAAGAAAAGTGGTGGGTGGGAGGGAAAATACCAGTACATTGAATATTGGTCATTGAAATTTGAGCCACTGATTGACCACCTTTCAATGGTTCAAAGGAAAACTTAGAATCAAGACAAGATTCAAAATCCACACTATTCTCTAAATCAGTACTCAACTCAATACTTGAATTTCCACATCTACTAAATCTGAAACCATACTAAAAATTTCATCATCTGATAAATCAAACTGACATCTGTTGTAGCCTAATGAAAAAGGAGTGCAAGAAGAAACAATATCACATATGTCCAAATCAGAATGCACTGATTCACTTTCCTTGTCAAAATCAATATGTATTGGACATGAAAGTTCAAAGTTTCCATTTCCTGAATATCTAAGATACTCAAAAGATAAAATCTCTAAAATTTCTTCACTGTGAAGGGAACCGCAGTCATCCTCTTCATTCATTACTTCACTATCTTCTTGCATGACACTGCAAATTTCTTCTTTGTTGGAGTCTTGTAGTGAAACCTCTAAAATCATATCTTCTTGTGTAGTGATCTCACTACAAACACTCATGTCTACATCATAACTGTTATCTTGCTGGCTGCGTATATTTTCTTCATTTTCTTGCTGCTCATATAACTTATTATTAATATTAATGTCAGTAATATCTTCAGCAGCAGTAAACTCCTCATCATTACTAATCATATATTCATCTTTAAAATAAGATTCATTATATTCTTCACAATCAGATTTATCATCAGCATCTTCAATAATCTTAGAGTTTTCAGATTCAATATCATTGTTTTCAACATCATATATATCTTTAGAAGAAGCATCCTCTAAACCCTTTATCCATTCTATAACTTGCTTAAAATATTCTACCTTCTGAGCAATTGGTAACTTAAGTGTATGAGGGAAACAAATTTTGACAAATAACTCAACCCATACATACTCCTGATGACAAAAAATGATACCGTAGCCTTTTATCTTACTAGCAAATCTTATGTAAAAATCATACGATGAATCACCTTCCTCTCTGCTTGTGTGTCCTTGCAAAAGTAACATCACCTTTTCTTGAAGCCTTTGCCTCAACATATCTGTCTCTATTTTGACATGCTCATATTCTAATATAGGATCATTTAATTCAGATATGTCATGTTCTTCACTTTGCTCTACTTCATTATATTGCTCTATATCTCTAAGCTGCTCAATATCACTAAATTTCTTAATAAAACATGCCTCCAATACTTCCATGGATTCTATTGAGCCATGAGGTAGGTCTCTAAACCAATCTCTTGCAACATCAACTAGAGATATTGCAAAAAGTTTCATCAATATATCCTCATGTGAAATATAATGACTGTCTACCAAGTTAGCAAAATTTTTTAAATGATTTTCTTAGTGAAATACCTGGATATATTTGAGCTGCTGCAAATGTGTGATTTGAAAACACCTCCAAATCAGCCTTCCAACTTGTAGAGCTGCCACCTTGTTGAAGAGAAAGATTTACAACTGGTTGAGATCTATTTTTAGCTCTAACTTCTTCAAATCAGCTCACTCACACATACCACATATAAATCCCTTTATTGATTCCTCACTTGGCTATGTCCATAACCAAAGGAGCCCAAAAATTTGCTGTCACTGTTGCTGCAAGTCCACCTTCTTTTGTAGTCTTTCTTTAACATGCACACTGGTGCAAATCAGAGAAATCAGAGTCGCCACTCACCAGTATTGAGATTATTTTGATACTATCTTGGAGAAACTAAAAAACTTTTAGACACTTTTCAGCAAACAATCGACATACTTAACTCTTCTTATAAATCATAAGGAATATATCTTTTCTTTTGAAATCCAGACTCTATAACTTTCTATCTTAACCAGACTCTAGGCCAGTTCAGCAAAGCAAGGAATTGAACATCTTAAACTTGCTGTCTTTTTAATTCCCCAGCGGAGTCACAAATTTGTTAGGGTTTTTTCTTGCAAGGCCTTCTTAAGATGACAATATACTTGAATACTTGAATACAGAACTCCTATATGATTCAAGAAAATCCTAATTAATGAGGATTGGATAATATCCTCCTTATTTGAGCTCCACAGGACTCAAGTGGGTATTGCCTAGATAATTTATTATGCCTCAAGTAAAATTCAAATGGTAGATAAGGTCTTCACTGGTATGTTATTATGTTTCTGATTATATCAATAAGATACCACTCTTCAAATTACCGAAACAATCCGAAACATAGCTTGACAAGGAATACTATGACTGTAATAACAAATAACAGTGGCATAAGGATGTTTATCCTTCTTATTTTTTCAGTTCTTGATGAACCTCAGGAAGGGTAACCTAGTTTGATTATCTCTACAAGGAATCAAAAAAATAGATGGTATCCTACTGATACAAATCCTTATGAGTTTATCTCATTTGTTCTAACTAACAGAATTATGATTGATTAATTTGATTTTCATATTGGATGAAGAAAAGACTGCAAATCAAATCCTAGCCCAGTGCCTACTCTTGGGCAAAGAGTCAATGAAAATATGAATCCACAGAAACAAAATAATGAAGATACTATAGAGTGCCTTACAAACTATATGCAGCTAAGATAGAATTCCTTACAAACTATCCTCTTATTTCCATACTACTGTATCAAATCCTCATATTTCTGATCAACCCTCTGAAATCATTTATGAAACTTAGTTCTCTCCTTGAAAGAAACTCATAAGCAATTAGACAAGCTACCTTGTAACTGGTATGTTTAAGATGCCTTACAAACTAAACATACTAGAGCTATATATAGAAATATATAGAGACAACAACAATATGGAAGAGAAAAAAATACACTGTCTTTCATTAATAAATTTTGTTTCAACATATCCAGACCTTAAGCTTTCAAAAATATGCAAAGACATGAATCTTCTTTACAGTAAAATTTCTACAACTTGGGACCTGCTCTGAAAATTTTGAGGAGAGACTAAACAGACTCAGAAACCCCAAAAAATAAAGTAGCCACAGGAACCCCTAAAATAGAGAAATGAAGGGAATAAATAGAAGCCAGGAAAACCCTAAAGCTCATGCTTGATAAAACATCCTCTTTCTCCAAAGAAATATGATTTTACTTGCCATCGATGACTGCCTTCAAAATCTGATTTATTTCATCAATATTTGAATCCATTTGTCTTTCCAAATTCTGACTTTTATCTTCTGCAAATTTCCTTTATTTTTTCACTGAAAAGCTTATCAAATCTGATTTCATTTGCTGAGAAATATTTTATTTCATTCTTTGAAAAATCCCTTAGAATTCGATCAAATTCTTTGCGAGTATCCTCCAAAATAGAATTTACCTTCTGCACATATCTGATTCTTATTCTCTGAGAAAATATTCAAATCTGATCATCTTTTACAAAAATATGATTTCAACTGCTTAATAAAAATCCCCCGGGAAAACTTCTCTCTCAAGTTTTGTAATAAAAAATATATATTTTGTCTCATTCTGTGCAAATTTGATTTCCAATCTCTCTTTTCAAAATATGCTCAAAATTTAAGTTGATCCTCTTAAAATATCCTTTGAATTTGATTTCAAAATCTGATCTTATTTTCTTGCAAATCTGATTCTTAATCTCCGAGCAATCTTCCGCGAATGCATTTTCAAATCTTTAAAAAATAAAAAATCTGCACTAGACTATAGAAAAGACTATAGAGATTTAATATTTCATGCAAATCTAATTTGATATTCCTTTTAATATTCCATGCACAAACTATAACATTTTAAATCATTTTCATTTTGAAATCTATGTATTTTCTCCCTTTATAATTCTATTTTATGCCTTTTTCTCCCAGAATCCACCAGAATGCGCCACTTGAAAAGCTCTAACTAGCTGCTCTTAACTGGTCTTGGAAGTCCTTGTTTTAACTCTGGTTCACTTTTACTCATTGTCTCTAAGTCTCTAAAAGATTTCTTCAACTATGATTTGATTTGGAGACTTGGAGACAAGCCTTTAGTCTCTAAGTCTCTGAGTAATTTCTTGGCTTTGGAGACTTGGAGACTACTTAAAAAATTGACCATGCTCTCTGACCACACCTTAACCATAGTTATCATTTTCTCTATGTCTCTGAGTCTCTGAATAATTTCTTTAACTCTGGTTAGATCTGGAGACTTGGAGACAACCTTCAGTCTCTAAGTCTCTGAATAATTTTCTTGACCTTGAGTTTGTTTGAAGATTTGGAGACTAACTTAGTCTCTAAGTCTCTAAGAGATTTCATTTGACCTTACCTTAACTGTACTTCAACCGTGGTTTTCTTGCACCATATAGTCTCTAAGTCTCTTGAAGTTTTCATTAACTTTGGTTAGATTTGGAGACTTGGAGACAACCTTCAGTCTCCAAGTCTTTGAATAATTTTCTTGACCTTGAGTCTATCCGGAGACTTGGAGACTAAGGCTAAGCTTAACTTGACCATTAACCATGCCTTAACTATGGTTACTTTGCACAATGTAATCTCCAAGTCTCATAATATTTTTCTTAACCATGGTTTGATTTGGAGACCTTGAGACAAGCTTTAGTCTCCAAGTCTCTGAACGAATTTGCTAACCATGAAATTATTGGGAGACTTGGAG
The DNA here is from genome assembly GCA_018584345.1 of Thuja plicata. NCBI lineage: Eukaryota > Viridiplantae > Streptophyta > Pinopsida > Cupressales > Cupressaceae > Thuja > Thuja plicata. The sequence goes on from MU227699.1 coordinate 1,405,893, forward strand.
ACTAAATTTTTGAATGTTTTTAAAGTATTGTGCATTTTACATTAAAATTATGGGGCCCACTAGTATTTTGAAATCTCCAGCCAAGAGGCCCACCAAATGGCCTCTTGGTTCTTTTTTCAAATAATATAATAAGTGCTTTAGTATATAAATACAAAAAACTTTTGCAGCCCTATGCATGTGGGATAAAACTTTGTGCATTTTGTTAAACTTCTGATACTTATCCAAATGCTGCTCACAAATGGCCATGTCTTCTTGCCTTTTAAAACCACCAATCTCTTCCATAGGCTTGGGCGTCCCTCTCTGTGGATTCACTTTGCAATTTAAAGCTTTAAAAAATTGTTTAAAAAACCCTCATCTTTGGCTGGTTTCAGCATGCTGTTTGCTGATTTTGTTTATTTTTTATATGAAAATCATTCAAAACTCCTCCATAGAAGGCTGCACCCCTTCCTTGGCATCATTCTCTTGTTGTTTGGCACCTCCAATCATTCAAAAAACATAAGTAATTGTGCATGCATTTTTGTTGTTGCTGGGTCATTTTTTGGTCTGCTACCACTTCAAAAATGTTCCAAACCATGTTAGAAATACTCCCAGGGCATGAGGTTTGCATTGGGAAAGAATATAGATGAATAAATGACCATTTTCAACCCGTAAACTTTTATAAAATCTACCTGCAGCCTCAAAAACGTGATTGCTATTCACTTTTACTTCCAGAATGCACTATTAATTAGACAAACTTAAAATCTCGTGACCAAGACTTACATAGCTACCATGTTATACAAATTGCATAGATTTTCTTTAAAAATTCCCTTCATAGTTTGTGAAATTTCATTATCTTGGAGGTTTGCCTCTTGCAATACTTTGGTTTTTCAACTGGAAAAATGCACTTGAAATTGTATTCAATAAAAACTTTTACCTCTATGTTTGCCTGTGGATTTAATCTCGCTGCGGTCCCCAGAACAATCCATTCTCTCAAATAGCAATCTTACCTATAGGGCATCTAGGCAATGTCAAGAGAAAACCATGATGCGAAAGGCATCTCACTTTCACACCCATTAGTGCAATACAAATTGTCACAACACATGCCATGAGATAGGCTCTGCTGACTTTTAAAATTTATACTTCACACTTCTTCTTTTTTGTCTTCCATCAGAAAGTTCACATGCCTGAAATATGCTTTCAATTTTTCAATATAAACCATTTTGCAATCAGTCCCCAAAGCATCAAATTGGCGGGCTTGAAAAACAATTTATTACAATTCTGCAAATTGAATCTTTTAATGACAACAGGCCTCCGGAATAAGCCTCAAAAACTGACCAAAACAAGAAATTTGACCCTGACACCTGGCAAGAAGATCCGTTCATCTATAATGAATATGCTTGCAAAAGGGTTTCTCGAGATTCATCCTTCGGTGCAAGATATAACTATTCAAACTTAGTACTTCAGAAAACCGTGCAAATGCAATAAGTTTAAAACATCACAAACTTCATCCGGATAGGCCACTGCAAAATCACTAAATCAAGCTCAAAAATTTCACCATCAGGTCAGATAGTACATTTATGAATTCATGAGAATGATGCCATGATCAGTTATTGAAAACAACCTTTAGATAAAATGTTACCACTCTCCGAAAATGACCACTATAAATTTGATTCTATTTTGCCCTACAAACTGCATAAACTGCCTTTGATATTGAATTCATAAAGTCATCAAAATGAACCTTTAGAATCTCAACCTCTGAGCATGGATTCAATGTCATATGTAGAATGAAAAACTTTAATTAGCTCATTCTGAAAGCGAAATTCTCAACTGATACAAATTTGCAAGGTAGCACCTTAACACTTTTCTGGTTTTTAAATTTGGTGAATATGCAAAAAACTGATTTGGAATCAACTTAGAAAAGTGATTAACTGGATTAATCAAAGTCTGAAAATATTCAAAGGAGTTCACTTCCAAGTCTAAAATGTAGAACAACTTTCAATTATGCCTAATCCTAAAACGTGTGCAAATAGGGAGACCACAAAGTAGGTCTTTTAATTCTGAATTCTGCACAATCAGTAAAACTTTAATAAATTGGAAATGGAAAGGCTATGACAAAGTGGATAACTGGATTGGTAGGAATCTGACACTCTTCAGGTGAGTAATCTATTATTTTTGCAAGATGGGGGAACATTCAATTATTCAAAATCTTGAACTAGAGCACAACTTGCAGGACCTCAAAGTAGGCTATTTGGAAATCTGGGTAATCAGAGAAACTGGACAGTTCTGGAGAACCAAATTTTAGGGAATCTAAAAACTTATCAAACTGACTTGAAATGGCTTGGGTTCTGAAACATAGACTCTCTGATATACATGTAACACATTCTCAAAGTAGCAAATTATGAAACTCAATAGGGTAGAAAATATTCAGAAGCAAACTAGGCCCTGGATAGAAAAATGACACTTAGCAAAGAATGCAGATTTATGTAACCACCTCAAAATGACTATTCCCTAAACATGTCAGAATTGAAAATTGGGAGTTGGAACCCACTCCATATGCCAAATTAAAGGCACTGAACCTTCTTCCCAAGTGGTACATCATGAAAATCAATAGGGTATCTTTTGCAAGCACTCCAACTATGCCTTCTCACAAAAGTTTTTCAGGGTAATCATTTTGTCTTATTGAAAATTTTAACATGGTCTCTCAAATTTGTGCCAAATTTGAGAGTACCAACACTCACCATGTTTACTTTTCTAGGCACCGAATGTGTTTGCAACACCGGTTGTGTTACAGGCTGGGATGGTACTGTTAGTGTCGGTACCCCACAATTGTTTGGTACCGTACCACTTGATGTCCCCAAACTATTGGAATTGTCCATGCCTAGTGGGCTACTGTGATACCCATGCCCCTCAGTCACTTTGATACTCCCAGTGATAGTGGTGTCCTGAGCCTCCCTCCGTGTGACTTCCTCTTCTTCCTTTCGTCGGGATTCTCTTGCTTCCGTCTGTGGGGTTAAGGTTAAGGACCCGAACAAGCTCCTGCTCTAGGAAGTCATTGTCACTTCTCCCGGCCTCCCGGTTAGATACCTCCAGACCCTTGCCTTCACTTACTCCCTTTGTTAGTCCTTTGACACATCTTCTACATCTCTCCCTTCGCTCGGCTTGCTGTTGTGAGAGTACAACTTTTCTATTGGCTTGTTCCTCCTTGAGTTCCTTCATTCTATTTTTATTCAATTGATTGGGAATGAATTCTTTTCTCACTTCCCCACAGGGAAATAATCAACACATCAATTTATTTATTTTTTTCCTTCCTGAGTACATCTAGGCATAGGTGCCAAATGTTTACCCACTGGGGCAACCTAATTTACTGATGCATAGACATTTTACGAAAATGAAAATACATAAGATAGATAAGAGAATACCATAATCTTTATTAATTATTCATATCTTTAGTACATTTACAATAGTCACTCTCTTATATTATCTCCAAAGAGAAAGTACATTTCTTATATAAAACCCGAAGAGGTGTGACCGAACATCACCACCGATTCCCAACTGTCGTCTGGTAGTAACTAACTACCATCAGATACACATAATATAACTAACACAACATAATGTAAACTCTACGGCTAACATATGATACTAGGGGTTCCTATTGTAGGGATGACCTCACTCTTAAGGATATAGAGAAATGTTCCACATACTTTAAAGGCACCTAGGCTAATGTGGCTATGAGGCTTCAGATGGAGTTGAAGATCATAAAGGGAGAAGCCATTTTGACTATTTGGGAGGCCTTGATTGAGATGCTTGTTAGTAGACTAGATAATGAGAAGGGGTCTTATTAAATCCTATATTACCCAAGACTCCATTATATGGACATGAAGTGTCAATGTGGAACATTCATGCGTGAGGTGTGGATATCATAGCTCACACTTAATGATATTTATATCACCTTGCAATTTTAGACACACAAATGATTAATTACCCTTCATTGACCATCATATAGGAATTACAATGCTTCATCTTGCATGTGAGATTATATGACACAAGTATCTCATGTAATGAAGTGAAAAGGTTGAATCACTTTGTGTGGAACACTTGTAGAGATAATGATATGAATGTTTCTTATTTTATTTTATAGCATGAGGCATGTACGTGGTAAAGATAATGGTGTACATAGTTCACATAGGATTGCAACTTTTCTCATTGGTAGGAAATGAGTACTAGAGATACACTTTATAGATATAAATCCAAAATATTTGAGGGGTACATTATTAGATTTTTACATTTGTATAGTATATAGGGAATACAAAAGATGAGGTTGGGACCAAAAATCTAGGTAAAATGGTGATGTAGTCAAGGATTAAGAAACCTCAAAAGATCGGTCCAATCCTTGCAGCCAATACAACACATCAAGAAAAACAAAAAGAACAACAAGACAAGATGGATAGAAATGAGAGATCATCCTTCTATTATTATAAGAAAATCATTTACAATATATCTGAAACATGCAGTCTCTCATGACAAGCATACATTCCTAATTATGATAAGAAAAACCTCTTACAAACCCTAGCCAATTACACTAAATAATCTTATGAAAATCACCTTCTTCCTTAGGAACAAGTCCATAAGCTTATAAAGAAATCACAACGCCAGGTTGGCCAAGAAAAGATCATAGTTCCTAATAATTGAGAAAACATGTTACAACAAATAGGTAGGGACCCAAATCATCTGGAACAACCACCAATAAAAAAAGAGATGCGATCATACAATAAAGTCAACCTCAAATATACCAATGAGCTGGCATGATCGCACACAGAGATTCCAATCAGAAGATCAAAAACCATGACTGACCGATAAAGTGAAGAACATGAAAGTCTTCAAAGAATCTGCAAAATCTCATGTGTAATAAATCCAAATGATACGTGATCATAGGAGAAGGTCCAACACAAATCCACAAACACACTATAGCGACCACAACAAAAAAGAACAACTATAGATCGACTGCTAACAGAGATAAAAAACTGATCAAATAAGGAAATAAATATTTTTGGTTGATGTAATATTGCTAAGATCCCAAGATGCTTCTGCATCAGACACCCAAGGTACTTGAAAAGTGAGCCTCTCACTTTTATGGGGCCAAAGGAAAACCAAAATAGTCAACCTCAGCCTGAGAAATGCACAAGGAATCCTCCACTGGTCTGTCCTTCCATTTGACAAGTTATTCCATATACTTCTTACCTCTTGTACTTCAACAAACTTTGCTATCCAAAATTTGTTCTATCTGATCCATCTTCTTTTTAGGATACTATTGTACAACCTCCAATCCTTCACTCCTACTACAATCTAACTCATGATACTCATACAAATCAACAACATTGAATATTGGTGATTTATGCATGTCCTTTGGTAATTCTACTTCATATGCATTCCCTGAATAAAATCTCCCCAAGATCTTACAAGGACCAAACTTCTCCATCCTCAACTTGTTATAAGTTCCAACAGGAAACCTACCCTTCCACAAGTATACCATAACTTCATCTCCTACTTGAAATTTGTTGTCTCCTCTTCATGTCTTGTATCCTCTTATAAAATTGATTCATTTCCTTCAAATGATGTCTCACTCCTTCATTCAATGATCTCATAACCTCAAGAAATTCCTCTCCTTCAACACTCTTCTTAACATCATGACTTATATACCTTGATTCTTCTACTCCCTTAGGATTAAACTGAATAGAAAATATTCCATATGTTGCTTACCTCTTGTACTTTGACCAATTATTCTATCTAAAATTTGTTCTATCTGATCCATCTAGTTTTTAGGATACTATTGTACAACCTCTAATCCTTCACTGCTACCTCAATCTGATTATGATACTCATACAAATCAGCAACATTGAGTATTGGTGATTGTATAGTCAAAAAATGGAAGCACTTCCATAGGAGACTGGTTTAGCCTTCTGAGTGAGTGGTTTGGGGTCATGACAAGCACCTCTGAATGGGTTCCTGATCTTGACATGGCTTCCCCCCTGACCTGCCTTTCTAACCTCCATTTCCTGACCTAAATTCTCCATTCTGGGTCTCTAACCTGTGATCCTGGGATTTGGGGATAGGGTTGACCTCAACCCTGCCCTAGGACAAGGTAAAACTCAGTCCTGTCCTAGGACAGGGCCGACCTTGACCCTGTCCCAGGGTCCAAATCCTAGGAACTTTTGGTTTTTGGGATGTCAGTCTTCACAAAATTTTTATTCCCGCTTCCGGGTCGGCTGTTTCAGGTTCCAAATTGGTTGATTCCTAAATTATATTTAATATAGGTCCTCTCCTAGGGGTAAAGGATTAAATGATGATTTAATTATCCTATGTAGGCCTCCTTAGGAGATTGTGCCCTAATTTCATATAAA
>MU227699.1:1417656-1464577 GCA_018584345.1 Thuja plicata
ATACTTTGATCCCTTTAAGAATGGATCTCCCTGATGGGTTGACTAGTGAGTAGCCACATTCACTAGGCGGTTCAACTCCATCTTTCCAGTTACACCTTTGTGTGGTTCACAATGGGACATAAGTTCTCAATGGGTGAGATAATCACACTCTTTTTCTCCTTTCTTAACTAAGTGATGTCTCTCTTATCAGGATCTTAAGGATGATAAGGACTCAAGTCCCTTTGGGGCTTGAGGATTTCTTTATCCCTTTTTAATTTTAATAAGATTTTCTTTTCTATATGTTCTCCTTTACCAAGAGTTTGTGTTGAACTCATACTCTTGCTAAAGTGGGGGCTAAATGTATAGTCGAAAAATGGAAGCATTTCCATAGGAGACTGGTTTAGCCTTCTGAGTGAGTGGTTTGGGGTCATGAAAAGTGCCTCTGAATGGGTTCCTGATCTTGACATGGCTTCCCCCTTGACCTGCCTTTCTAACCTCCATTTCCTGACCTAATTTCTGCATTCTGGGTCTCTAACCTGTGATCCTGGGATTTGGGGACAGGGTCGACCTCCTAGGACAGGGTCAACCTCAGCCCTACCCTAGGAAAGGGTCAACCTCAGTCCTGTCCTAGGACAGGGCTGACCTCGACCCTGTCCCAGGGTCCAAATCTTGGGAACTTTTGGTTTCCAGGATGTCGGTCTTCACAAAAAGTTTATTCCCGCTTCCAGGTCGGCTGTTTTGGGTTCCAAATTGGTTGATTCCTAAATTATATTTAATATAGGTCCTCTCCTAGGTGTAAAGGCTTAAATGATGATTTAATTATCCTATGTAGGCCTCCTTAGGAGATTGTACCCTAATTTCATATAAAAGGGAGCCTTCTCCTCTCATTTTCTTCTAATCAAGCATCGAGCATCCTTATGAAGTGAAGTCCTAGCAAGCAATCAAGCAAGATTTGAAGCAAGCATCCATCATTCTCAAGTATCCAATTGCATGAAGGAGATCCATTGGAGGCCATTGAAGGATTCAAGCCAAAAAGTGCCCTTTTGGTGATCTCTCCATCCATCTTCTTCCAAAGCCCTTGTCAAGTTCAAGAATCCATTCAAGACTTTGTGTTGGAGATCTACAAGCAAGAGATTGAAGACATATTTCCATTCTACATTCCATGTTTTGAAGCATACTTGTGGATCCACGGATTCAAATCCGCCACAAGGACATTACAAGCAAGGTGAATTTGCATTTTGCTTTGTTATTCTTTATGCAATCTTCAATTACATATATTAAGGTTAATTCCAAAACCAGGGTTTGATCAAGGAAAACCCCTTTCCCCCAACAAACAAACATTTTTCTTGCAGATACAGGTTTGGGACTATAAATTCGAGGCCATATCTGGATACCCTTTTCAGATTTCTTTTGGACTGTGCGAGCAGGGACACTTTTGGAGTTGAGCAGATTGAGTTGGAAAAAGTGGTACAGGGTTGACCTTTTTTATAAGACGACATCAGAATGGAAAAATATTTCTGGGTTTTGTCCGTCTCTATGTTCAGGTTTGGTATCAACTGTCAGCATCTCTAGAAACAGTCTACAGATCTCAAAAAATAGCAATCTTTGATCTGCCATTTTGTAAGGTTGGTACTTTCTCCTATTCTTTTCAATTACTGTCATTAGTCATATTAATCAATCGATTTACAAAATTTAAGATCCTCTTTCTTGGTCTCTTTCCAAATATTGGATTCATTTTTTTATTAACCCTTTTTGGGGTTGATCAAAATTGGATCTTCTATTTGTGTATTTGAGGGTGAAAGAAAGGAGCATCTTATCTTCCCTTAATCACAATTACAATTGTAATATACAATCAATCAAATTCAAGTAAGTGGAAAGTGGGGTTAAGGAAATTAACACAAATAACAATTAACAATTCAAACCGTCTCCATAAACCATAATTTTCCTCCTTTACATTTTGGTGCCCCCATTTTTCTTCTTTACAGTGATATATCCACGTCCTCTGGTAATTCAACTTCATATGTATTCCTTGAATCAAATCTCCTCAAGATCTTACAAGGACAAAACTTCTTCATCCTCAACTTGTTATAAGTTCCAACAGAAACCTACTCTTCTCCAAGTATACCATAACTTCATCTCCTACTAGAAATTTCTTTGTCTCCTCTTAATGTCTTGTATCCTCTTATAAACTTGATTCATTTCCTCCAAATGATGTCTCACTCCTTCATCCAATGATCTCATAACTCAACAAATTCCTCTCATTCATCACTCTTCTTAACACCATGAATGATATCCCTTAATTATTCTACTCAATTATGATTAAACCGAATAACCACTTCAAATGGCATCTTCCCTGTACTCCTATTTACTTAATTATTATAAGAAAACTCTTCTTGTGGTAAAATTAAATCCTAATTTCTAGGCTTATCTCCAACTAAACACCTCAACAAGTTACCTAAACTCCTTTTCACAACCTCTATCTGGCCATTAGTTTGTGGATGAAAAGTAGAACTAAACTTCAAATCAGCTTTCATCTTCTTCCAAAGTGTCCTCCAAAAATAACCAACAAACCTACTATCCCTGTTTGAAATACTGCTCTTAGGTAACCCATGTAATCTCCTAATCTCCCTTAAAAATAAATAAGCTACATGTGCTACATCTATAGTCTTCTTACAATGAATAAAATGTGCCATCTTAGAAAATCTATCTACAACTACAAAAAATGAGTCATAACCTCTATGTTCTAGGAAAACCAAGTACAAAATCCATACTAATCTCCTCCCAAGGTTTGACTGATAGTGTCAAAGGAATATACAAGCCCATATTCAGACTACTACCTTTTGCAACTTGACATATCTTACAACTCTGTACAAAATTCCTCACATCATTTTGAACTTGTGGCCAAAAGTAATTCTCACCTACCAAAGCTAATACCTTATTAATGCCAAAATTTCCTGCTAAACCTCCACTATGTTTCTTCTTAATCAAATTATCTATCATGGAGCTGTTGGGTATAAATAATTTATTACGTATGAATAAAATCTCATCTTGAATGAAATAATCGAACCACTTACTTTTGTTTGCAACAATAGGTTCCTTACAAGTCCTCAAAGGATCAATGAAGTCTGGATCTTCCTCATACAGGACCTTCAATTCATCAAATCCCTAGACGGCAATCTTCATCTCAATCAACAAAGTCCTTCTCCTACTTGTATCGTTGGAAAATGGAAGCACTTCCATTTTGGACTAGTTTAGCCCTCCAAGAAAGTGGTTTGGGGTCATGTCAAGCGCCTTGAATGGGTCTCAGACTTGGATTTGGCTTTTCCTCCTGTTCTGCCCCATTTTCCACTTCTCTCCGACATGTTTTCAACATCCTAATCTATAGATTTGAAGTTCTTGACCCCAGGGTCAAGGTAAACATTCAAGGTCATGGTCGGTGTAATGCCCCGCCAGGGAGCCCAGGAGAACTAACCTAACATGCAACCAAGTTAACAATTTTTTTTTAAAAAAAATGTTTATAAACAATAATGTTAACAACGCGAAAGAAGCACAAGAGATAACATGACATACACATAAGTACAAATCATACATAGATAACAATTCTTGAGGGTTCCTTGACGTAGAATTACTTAAACAAGATAATCTACAAATAACAACTATAAATAACTAACATAAAGTATACCTCAAATAGATCCAATAACACACATCTCATAATAAAAGATTACATATACATCTGATACCAAAGGTATACAACCTAATCAACATCCACTGCACAAGTCGCAGGGTATGTAATAATACATAATAAAGCAATACAATACATCCTTCAAAGGATGATAACCAATATCCACATATGGTACATATACACAACTCATATAAATGAACAAGTCTCCAAAAGACTAAGAACATAAAACTGTAAAAAGGATCATCCAAGCATAAAGAAGAACCGTCAGAATCTCAATGGTAATAAGAATCACTACCACCCGACCACATGGAACCAAAGGTCCACTCCAACCATGCTAAGGAGATAGTAACAAGACCACTCACATGGGGTATACAACATGAAGACAACATCAAGGTATACATGACATCATACTCAAATGCATAGGAAGATCCTAGAAGCACTCTAAACCATAATAAGGAACACTAAACAATACTAGAGGTAACCGATGCATGTAGGATAACCTAAGCTGTATATAGGGAAGTGTCATCACATAACTCTACCCTTGATTTAACCCTAGTAGTCCCGCTTGGATACTGGCCCCCAAGTGACTCTATGTGGCTCAGTAATCCTTTTGTGAAGGCAAGGATCCCAACTCTCCCATCCTAGCATGTAGTAAACTCAAGGCATGGGTATAGGCTCATTTATCTTATTAATACATTTTAAAACCCCTTAATATTTCATATTATCACTTATTAGGTAACTTGCCAATGAGATGCCCTAGTAGCCACTTAGGACCTTAGACTCATTGCAAGCCACGTCCCCTCTATAAACTTAGTTAACCTACCTAGGCTTATAATCAAAACATGAAGGTATTACATAAATCAAATTGCATCCTACCCATATAGGAGCACATATGTTCTCAATAACCATACAATTAACAGTACCCACATAAGATCATCAAATACAACATAACTAAATTCAAGTTGGGTGTAGGAAATCGGGACAATGACATCACCACAGAAACATAAACTGACATCTCACAAGATACATACAGAAATCAAAACCCCAAAACCTCTAGATTTACACCCTAAAGGTCATCTATCCCAAACAGATACCCATGAATGAAAATACCACATGACATAAAAGAATACACAATTCATTTCATCACACACACAAAACATGATATGACATAATAAATGCATATTCAGAATACACAAATCAATAACAGTGTTAACGTAGGGATAAACAAATTTATAATTTCTAATCATGCAAATTCATTTATCTATTTAAAATTACTAACCAACTTATAATTAAATTTCCCATGAAAACACACAATAAAAGTTCCTATAGATCAATTTATAAAATCTAACACACATAAATTAATCTATTTAATAATTACTAAAAACAAATATAATTACAAGAAATTATTATTATTATTATTTTTTTAAATAAAAATTCTAAAAATAGAATACCACTCCATGCAAATTCTAAAAATATATTTTATTATTATTTATTATTATTATTTTTTTAAAAATAGAATTTCTAAAAAACACAATTTCTAAAAATAGAATTTCTAAAGAAACATGATTTCCAAAAATAGAATTACTAAAGAAACATAATTTCTAAAAATAGAATTCTATTGCATGCAAATTGATACAAACAAGTGCAAATTGATGCAAACAAGAAACAATTTCTAATTTAATATTAACTTATTTTTCAAGAAGAGTATCTTCCTTCAACATGCAAATTGATAAAAACAAGAAGCACTTCTAATTTAATATTAATTAATTAATTTGTTTTTTCAAGAAGAGTATTCTTTCTTTTCAACAATAAACTTATTATGCCATATTTTCAATAATATAAGCATTTTTATTTCAATAAAAATTATAAATAAAATAAGAGGGATTTTTTTTTTTTTTTTACAACACGCAAGATGATAAAAACAAGAAAGACCTAATTTTTAATATAATTATTTATTTTTCCCAAGAAGAGTTTTCTTGTTTTCAAGCATGCAAATTAACTCTTTTTCTTGTTTCCTTGTAGGTTTGATCAGGGGTTTGGGCAAGGACATGGTGAGGGTATGAATTTTATTTTTCCATAGCAAGGAGCTACAGATCTGAGGGTTTCAAGCAATATTAACAACATTTATCAAAATTTCCTCAAAGAAGTCTTTTTCTCTCAAATTGAAACCCTAAGAGAAATTTTGCAACAGATTTCTTTCACACGAAAACCATAATGCCTAATTGGCCTTCAACACTCAAAAATGAAACCTTTATGCCCACAATCACATATCTGATAAGAAAACATGGAGGAAAACATAAATTGAAACCAAGATCATAACTTCTTAATTCTAAGTAATTGAAATTACCAACTACTCAAACAAGGATGATCACAAAAAGGGACCTAAATTTTAGATGCATGGAAGACAGGGATCTGAAAGCTAGAATTCAAAAGATGAAGACCCTACCTCAATAACTGATGAGAAGCACGAATTCCCAAATCTAAGCAAGAAGAATCCACAATTCCAAGCAAGAGAATCCACAAATCCAAGCAAGCTCTCTCAAAACCCCAATCACCTGATTTCTCCTTCTCCTTGATTGAACAACCTCTAAAAAGACTTCCAATCCAAAGATATAGATAATCCAAGCAATTAGATTTTCAAAAAGAGAAAACCCTAAAGGGAATATAAATTATCTAGTTATTAATTAAAATAAATTCTTTATTTTCAATTTCACTTAAAGCATGTAAAACTCAACTTTGGAATATAAAAGCAAAGTGTTAAATTGAAAATGCATGAGAGATAATTTCAATTAAATTAATCAATTAACCATGCAACATAAAGTAATATTCAATATTTCAACTATGCATAATTAATTACAATTAATTGAATTTAATATTTATTAAATCTCAATTATTTTTCTCAAGACTTAATAATTAAATCAATTAATTAAATATAGGCATTTAATTAATATTTAATTATTAAATAGCCATATATTTCAAATATCAATGTTTTAACCTTATTATAGGTGCAATATTTAACATTAATATTTAGCATAATTATTCATTAAATAAATCAAGCTAAAAGCATCATTAAATCACCTGAAACTCATCCAAATAGAAAAATAACTAAAACAGACAAAACCTGAATTAGAAACCAAACACACACAAATAGGCTCATGAATCCACGTTACTTGACAAATTCAAATAGGATAGTCAATCAGATTCTTTGTCCATCAATAGGAAAAAATAATGGTTTAGGGTATGGATTTGGATCTAAATACTATCTCCCCTCTCTTACCATTGAGATATTGCTATAGGGCACTCACTCTTGTCAATTCAGAGAAGACGTAGCTCGGTACCTGCAAACCTGTCATCACAAAGATGAACATACATGCATATAATATAGAAAACAATGGTTGAGACTAGTTTATCATGTGGATCTCGCCAAATAAAGTAACTATGATGCTGTCCCATACCATATCAAGCACATAAAAAAATAAGGTACAACATACAAATGATCCATAAGCATCCAGATTCAGGGTCAGTATTGTTAGAAAACCATAATCAAAATGACATCCTAACATATACATAAGCATCATGAAATAACCATAAATCACATGTAAACATGAGATATAATACATTAAGAAATGAATTAATAAAATTATGAAATGAAAAACCAGAATATCCTCAAAATCAATTGAAATAGCTAACACATACATACTATGGTCTAAAAGAGTTCAGAAACTGACACAAACAAGCAGACTAAGGGGTAGGTATTATAGTCGACCTTGACCCTGACCTAGGTCAAGGTCAACCTTGATCCTGATCTAGGTCAAGGTCAAATTCAAGCTTGACCTAGGTCAGAGTCGACCTTGATCCTTACCCAAGGTCCAATTTTCAATTTTTCGTGGTTTCTAGATGTCAGGCTTTGGAAAGTTTTAATTCCCTCTTTCAGGTCCACTATTTTAGTCTTCAAAGTAACGAATCTTGAAATTATATTTAATATAGGTCCACTTCTAGGGGTATAGGCCTAATTGGAATTTATTTCTCCTATGTTGTCCTCTCTAGAAGATTGTGCCCTAGATTTGTAAATAAGGAAGCCTTCTCTCATTTTCACCTAAGTCATTTAAAAAAAGACACAAGAAAAAATTTCATCTATCAAAAATTTATGCAAAATATCTTAAAGTGATCCTCCACTCTCAAGCATTCAAGCATCTTCAAGAATTCAATTCATCAAGGAGATCCATTGGTAGCCATTGAAGGATTCAAGCTCTATGGAGCTCTCTTGTTGAAGATTTCTCCATCCACATCCATGCAACCCTCTTCCTATTCCAAGATCCATTCAATATTGGTGTGGAAGATCTAAATACAATTGATTTGAGACATCATACATTCTACAATCTACATTCTACATTCATTTGGAGCATACATACTTGTGGATCCAAGGATTCAAATCCTCCACAAGGGTTTCTATACAAGCAAGGTGAATTCATTTATTTACTTTGTTTATTTATGCAATTTCAATTATATTTTAAGGTTAATTCCAAAACCATGGTTTGACCAAGGCAAACCCCTCCCTCCAACAAAAAAAACCATTTTTCTTGTAGGTACAAGTACATGACAACAAATTTTAGATCAGATTTGGATACCTTTTCGACCAACTTTTGGGAGCCGCAAACATAATTTTTTTCAGAGAAGTGCAGGTCAAGGTCAACATTTTGGTGTACAATTGAACCCCTACATTTGGGTCAAGGTTGACTTGACTCAGAAAAGAAGAAGACTGGGTTTTCTCTGTCTCTGTGTTTATGTTCCAGATCCGGTTGCAAAATTTCCTGAAACTCAACACAGACATCAGAAAATAGGATTTTCCATATCTACTATATATTGAGGTTAATAATTGTATTTAATTAATTTCAATTAAGGTTTAATCAACTCCAATCTATCATATATTCTTCATCTATTATTTGGGAATTTAAGGCTTTCTTGTTTCTTTTTATTTTTGATCGATTGATGCATTTATGTATTAACCATTTTCATATGGTTGATCAAAGTGGATCTTTCCTTTGTGAAATTTGGGGCTAGGAAGAGGATCTTATCTTCCCAAAAAACCTTTAAACACATCAATAATATTTCTTTCAACAACATCCTCATTATTATATTTTTATCTTTACATTTTGGTGAACCCGCGATAGACATCTTTCTTTTTGGTGTTAGATTTATATTTCATGTTATAACTTGCATGCATATTAGATTAGTCTTCTTGTATGTTCTTGCATTTAAATTTTCTTCATTTATTTCATTTACATTGCATTGGTGTATGAGCTTTACTACCTCTAGTCCTACCTATAATATCCCAATTAGAAGAAGTCATAGACTTATATATTCCTTTGATCCTGAGTCTTCCTCTTCTTTCCTTAGGGTCCCATATGATAATTTGATCACTCATGATTCCATTCCTTCTATAGAGCATAACTCTTCTCACTCATCTCATGATGAGGATGATTCTTTAAGAGTTCCTCTTGAACAAGTCTAAAAATTGTCAACCGAACTTGATAAAATGGGAAATTGGCTTATTCAAGAAAACCATAATCAAGATTCTATTCAAGCTATAAAGGATCTTAAGAAAGTCCTTCTTGATAGTGATAAAGGTGTACTCTTGCATGGTATTACTCATCTTGTGTATTTAAATGTTAAACCTTTAGCTCAAGAAGTTCAAGGTCTAGGATTCACTCCTCCTGTCACTAGTGTGGAACCTTCTTCCATTCCTTTACCTAGCATTCCTACTTATAATCCTCCTTTGATGACTACGTCTCTTCCATATTACAATCCTCTAGCTTCAAATCTTCCACTTCCACCTCTTCTTGTGAGTGTTCCACCGGTGTCTCTACCTACCTCACAACCTTCTTACCATATTGTTCCTTTTACCTATTCCAATCCTCTCCCAACTGTGGTTCCAAGTGTTACACCAGTTGTGTCTTCTATACCCACTGCTTCCTACACTTTTCCTAGTGTTCCTAATGTTTCTATGCCTCCTATTTCTTCTAATGATTCCACAATCATTAGTTTGGCTAAAATTGTGTACTCTTTACAACAACAACTTGCATCTTTAACTCAATCCAAGTTTAGTATTCCTACATGTGACATGGGTAGTCCTTTATCCCTAAAAATCATTCATGCTCCTATCCCTTATAAAGTCGATATGCCTCATCTTAAGAATTACAATGGTAAGGGAGATCCTGTTACTCATGTTAAAACATTTTAAATCCTATGTAGTGATTATGCTCATGACCATATGATTTCAGCCAAGTCTTTTTCTAGAACCTTTCGTGATAAGGCCTTGCAATGGTATTGTTCCTTGCCTCATTATTTTATGGATTTTTTTCCAAAACTTGCTAATACCTTTATTCAACAGTTCCAAAATAACATTGGTCTGCAAGTGTCCTTAACTGATTTGATTCATTGTAAACAGAATACTAAAGAAAAATTGACTAAATTTATTGGTAGATTTAAGCATTTGTATGCTCAAATTTCTTATCTTGTTCCTAATATTGATATTCAACATATGTTTATTTCAAATTTGCAAAAGGATATTAGAGATAAGATTTTGCTTACTGAATTTATCTCTTTTCAACAACTTTGTGTGTCGCTTCATTATTATCAATTACAAGTGAGTTAATTTGAGAGAAACACTCCAATGGCTACTGTTCTAGTTGATAAGAGTGATGCTTTTCCTAATCCCAAATTTTTTTAGAAGCCTAACAACTATGTCAAAATCAATAAAAAAGAAAATGCAGTTGCTGATCAAGTTGCTATTGCATCCCACAATGCCACTTCTGTATCCACTAATTTTTGTTTAAATTGTATGTTTACTCCTCTTTCTGAATCTCTACATTCTATTATGAGTAAATTATTTCTTTCTCATATGATAACTTTGCCTCCTATTCGACCTCTCATTCCTACTATGATGACATCAAAATAATTTGATCTTAAAGCCTTTTGTCAATACCATCATCAGAATGGCCATGATACTAAGAAGTGTTATTCTCTAAAACATAAGGTTCAAGACTTAATTGATTCTAATGCTTTATCTGTTGGTAATTTTGATGGTAGTGGGAAGAAATATGTCTCTCCTCATAATCAAAACCTTCAAAACTATATGAATCCTTTTCCTACACATGATACTAATACCATTTCTCAGCCATCTTCTATGGATATAGTTTATGATTAAAAGAAGGATGATCTCAATCATATTGTTAACCATGTGGAGTATGTTGTTTTGTCTCAACCTGTCTCTCCACCCCAGCCTCAATCTCAACCTCCTATTCAAGTTCCTCTATCTCAATCTCAAATTCAAGCTCCACCTCAATATAAACCTTCAAAACAACCTAAGGATAAAAGACCTAGGGAACTCTCGATCACCTTTGATGATTCTGAGACTATTAAGGCTCCTGATGGTCCCCTCTACATTTATGCTAGGATTGCTAAGATACCTACACATGCTTGTCTTATTGATCCTACTTTCTTAGTCAATGTCATCACTGAAGAAAATATTTTTATGAAGAACTTACAACATGATCATTATGATACATCTGATGTGTGGATTCAAACTTGTAATGGTTTTCTCTATCCATCATTTTGTTCTATTCACTTATCTGTGGAACTTTGTGGTAAAGTTGTGGATACTACCTTCATTGTTGTTCCCACTTCTGATCAATTTCAAGTTAAGCTTGGTTTTCCTTGGTTGACTACCATGCGTGTTGTTTCTTCTCCTATCCATAAGTATATTAAGTTCATTCATGATGAAGAAGTGAAAATGATCAATCATAGTTTATATCAACCTTTTAGGCCTAGGGATTGTGCTACCCTTGATTTCTTTTGGCCTTCATTACCTAATTCATGTTTTTCTCGACCTGATAACCTTTTTCTCTCATATTAAGCCTATAAAAATCATAATATTCTTGAGTTAAGCATGCCTCAGATATATTTTAATTGTGGTCTTTTTACTACACCTTCCATACCTCCTTTCTCAATTACTTCTAGTTATATTAATCAAGCTTCTAGCATTGCTTCTTAGCCTAACGAGAATCCTCCTATAGAACCTATGAATGAACTAGTCATTATTTCTCCTAGTTCTCAACACATTTAAAATAAGACAAAATGTAACAAATCTACCAATGAACGTCGTAAGAAGTGTTGGGCTAAAGCTAGGGCACATGCCTCTGTTCTTCAAAGTACTTTACCTTCTTTTGACCAGCCTATGCCTGATGTGTTGAAAGAAGTTAATATTAATAATAATGTTAAGATGAAATATTATGAAAATTCTATTCGTATCTTAGATTCTATTTCTATTAATCTTTATGAAGAAGATACTCTTGATGATCCTACTAATGCTAATGATGAATATGATACTATTGATCTTGATACTGATTTACCTCATATGCTTTCCACCCAACTAATAATTACAACTAGTATCAAACATTGTGATTCTCAAGAGGATCCTTGTTTGGAACTGATTATTATTCCTACTGTGTTGGATATAGTGCCTTTTGAAAGTTTCCCACCATCCCTAAATGATATAAATCAAGATGGGGAGAGTAGGCGATGTGCTTAATTGGCTTATCCTCCATGGTAGCATTTTATGTCTTTTCTTGTTGTATTGTGCTTCTCCTGTAATGTGTTTACTAAATGTTTGTTAGATTCTTTTATACGACCCTTGTTACTTTGTTGGTGCAAGGTGATAAAGGAATAGAACCTATTATACTATTCCTCTATATGTATCTCTATTCTTCTATATGTTGTTTTCATGTTATGTTGTACTTGTGCTACTGTACGTAAATGTATTCCTTTTGTAGTCCGCTTGGATTTGCAACATGGTAGCACTGATTCTTTTTGGTCTCCATGTTGTGGTCTGAAAAGACTCTTCTTCGTAACTCTTATGTTTTCTTTCCTCCATTGTGATTGTAGCTCTACTTTCTTTGGGGAAAGATGTCAATTCATTTGCAATAATATCATATCTATATATACATATTATGTTATGATCATACTAACCCCATGGTAGGTAGATCCCTTATGTGTTCTCTATATGTTTATGTGGTATTTCCCTTGACTTGTCTTTGCTTGGGGGCATCTCGTAGTGGAAACATAATTAGTAGAGTTGTTTATGTTTCTATTAAAACCATTGCTCCTATTAAAGTGTTAGAAATGACTTTAACGTGGGGCATACGCTCTAATCACTTTTTTCACACACGCACTTCCAAAATATTTTCAAACTTAAAAATTTCTCCCTTTATGGATTAGAGACTAATCCTTAAATCATGGATTTTTACCTTATAGGATCTCTTGATCCCTCTAGTTTCAATTTAAAAGGATCTCTTGATCCCTCCAGTTTCAATTTACAATGTTTTAATCCCTTAAGGTCGAAAGGTGTCCTTAAGACTGGATCTCTCTATGTTTTGGCTTTTCTCTTTTGGAGTAGAATATTCCTAAGAGTAAATCCTTGATGGGTTGACTAGTGAGTAGCCAAATTTACTAGGCAGTTCAACTCCATCTTTTGAGTTGCATTGTTTCCTTGTGTGATTCGCAATGGGACATAGGTTCTCATTGGGTGAGGTAATCACACCCTCTCTCTTTTTCTTTTCCTGGAGATGTCTCTCTTATTATAATCTTGGGGTTGACAAAGAATTGAGTCCCTGGGGGCTTAAGGATTGCTTTGGCCCCTTTATTACAATAAGATTATCTTTTTTTAATGATCTCCTTTACCAAGAGTTTGCATTGAGTCCATACTCTTGCTAAAGTGGGGGCTAAATGTATCATCAAAAATTGGAAGAACTCCCATTTTGGACTGGTTTAGCCCTCCAAGTAAGTTTTTTGGGGTCATGTTATGTGCCTTGAATGGGTCTCTGACTTGGATCTGACTTTTCCTCATGTTCTGCCCCATTTTCCACTTCTCTCCAGCATGTTTCTGGCATCTTGATCTGCAGATTTGAAGTTCTTGACCTCAGGGTCAAGGTCAACCTTCTGGGTAAAGGTCAAGCTCAACCCTGACCTAGGTCACGGTCGAACTTGACCCTGACCTAGGTCAGATTTGATCTTGACCCTGAACCAGGGTCCAATTTTCATGTTTCCAGGGTTTCCAGATGTTAGGCTTTGGAAAGATTTAATTCCCTCTTTTGGGTCGGCTGTTTCGGTCTCCAAAGTAACGACTCTTGAAATTATATTTAATATAGGTCCACTTCTAGGGGTATAGGCATAATTGGAATTTAATTATCCTATGTTTTCCTCTCTAGAAGATTGTGCCCTAGATTTGTATATAAGGAAGCCTTCTCCTCTCATTTTAACCTAAGTGATTTCAAAAAAGACACAAGAAGAAATTTAATCCATCCAAACTTTATGCATAATCTATTGAAGGGATCATCTAATCTCAAGAATTCAAGCATCTTCAAGCATTCATTTCATCAAGGAGATCCATTGGTAGCCATTGAAGGATTCAAGCTCTATGGAGCTCTCTTGTTAAAGATTTCTCCATCCACATCCAAGAAAGCCTCTTCCTATTGCAAGATCCATTCAAGATTGGTGTGTAAGATCTAAAGATAATTGATTTGAGACATCCTACATCCTACATTTTACATTCTACATTCATTTGGAGCATACATAATTGTGGATCCAAGGATTCGAATCTTCCACAAGGGTTTCTATACAAGCAAGGTGAATTCATTTATTTACTTTGTTTATTTATGCAATTTCAATTATATTTTAAGTTTAATTCCAAAACTAGGGTTTGACAAAGGCAAACCCCTCCCCCAACAAACAAAACCATTTTTCTTGTAGGTGCAGGTACATGACAATGAATTTTAGATAAGATTTGGATACCCTTTTCGGCCAACTTTCAGGATCCGCGGACAGAATTTCCTTTGGAGCAGTGTAAGTCAAGGTCAACATTTTGGGGTATAATTGTACCCACTCATTTGGGTCAAGGTTGACCTGACTCAAAAAAGAAGAAGATTTTTGGGTTTTCTCTGTCTTTGAGTTTCTGTTCCAGATCTGGTGTCAGAATTTCTCGAAACTCAACACAGACATCATAAAATAGCCTTTTCTAGATCTTCTATATTTTGAGGTTAGTACTTGTATTTAATTAATTTCAATTAAGGTTTAATCAATTCCAATCTATCATATATTCTTCATCTATTATATGGTAATGTAAGGCTTTCTTCTTTCTTCTTATTTCTGATTGTTGATGCATTAACCATTTTCTTATGGTTGATCAAAGTGGATCTTTCCTTTGTGAAATTTGGGGCTAGGAAGAGGATCTTATCTTCCTGCAAAAACTTTAAACACATCAATACTATTTCTTCCAACAACATCCTTAATATTATTATTTTATCTTTACATTACTCAAATCATTAGCTACTTTATTTGACACACCATTCTTATGTTTCAACACAAATGTATACCTCTGCATAAAATCAACCCATCTCATATGTCTCTGATTCAACTTACCTTGTCTGCTCAAATACTTCAATGCTTGATGATCGATATACAGGTAAAAATCCCTACGTAACAAATAATGTCTGCATTTATTTTAATCTTGGATTGTAGAATATAATTACTGATCATACATTGAATACCTTCTCTTAACATCATTCAAATTCTCACTAAAATAAGCAACATGTCTTCCTTCTTGAGTCAAGACAACTGCAATTGTATTTCCACTAACATCATAGTCTACTTGAAATACCTTATTGAAACCAAGTAAAGATAATATTGGTTATTTTATCGCCTTCTGCTTTAATAATTCAAAACTCCTTTGTGCTCCATGTGTCCATTTGAAATCCTTTCTATCTCCTCTCATAGTTTCAGTCGTCACTCTACAGATTGAACTAAAGTTCCTAATAAAATTTTGATAGAAACTTGCCAACCCATGAAATGATCTTACCTCTAGAACATTCTCTAGTGTAGGCCACTCAATAATGTATTTCACTTTCTCAGGATCCATCTTCAATCCTTCAACAAATATTAGAAATCTGAAGTATACTAGCTCGTCTTTCATGAAAGTACACTTCTTGATGTTTATAAGAAGCTTCTCTTCCCTTACCTTCTCCAATAATTGTTTAACATGTAATAAATTTTCCTCTTTTCTTTTACTGAAAATCAAGATATCATCCAAATACACAATGAAAACTTACCCAAGAATATGTTCAGGACTTCATTCATTAGCCTCATGAAAGTACTAGGTACATTAGACAATCCAAAAGGCATTACCAACCACTCATACAATCCTCCTTTTGTCTTAAATACAGTCTTTCACTCATCTCCTCTGATTCTAATATGATGATACCCACTCTTCAAGTCTATCTTGGTAAAATACTTAGCTTCACTCAAACAATCCATCAAATCATTCATTCTTGGTAAAGGAAACCAATAATTAATTTTAATTCAATTGATATCTCTTGAATTAGTACACATCCTCCATTATCCATCCTTCTTAGGTGCTAACATTGCAGGCACTAGATATGGGCTCAAAATTTATTTGAACAACCATTTCTGAAAAAAACTATTGCACTTTCCTATTGATTTCTTCATTCTCTATCAATGCCATCCTATATGCTGCTTTATTAGGTAGACTAGTCCCTGGTATCAAATCCATGCAATGAATAATACTTCTCACCAGTGGTAATCCATCAAGTACATTATCTGATATGATGTCATCATACTCATTCTACAATCCAGTGATTTCCTTAGGATGTTCTTCTACCAAGAAATTCTTCTTAGACTCCTTAGGTACTAAAGAAAAAAACACATCATTATGCTTCATACCATCCAAAAACTTCCTGCCATCCACTAGACAAATTCTTGCACTAGTACACACTTCACTCTTAAGAGGTTCCTCTAAAGGTAATAAATTTTGTTTCACCCCATTAGCTACAATAGTGTAAACATTATTTCTACCATCATGCATATATTTCTTATCATACTTCCATGGTCTACCCAACATGATATGGCACACATTCATAGGCATAATATCACACAAAATGTCATCATAATACATCCCAATCTTGAATTTAACCAGGCATTGTTAATTTACTATTAGCTTATGTTTATCTTGTATCTATGCAATCTTATAGGGTTTAGGATGCTCCATCCTCTGCAACTTTAGTTGTCAACCAACTCCTCTCAAGCAAGATTATCAAAACTGCCACTGTCTATGACAACATTAGACACCTTATTTTGTACCTTACATCTTGTTCTAAAAAAATTATTCCTTTGCATAGAATCCTTCTCTTGTTCTCTATGTCATAATATTCTCCTAGTCACCAAGATTGCACCTTCCTCTTCTTGATTTTTGTTCACTGAACCGATGTATTCTTCATTAGAAAATGTTGTCCTCCTATTGCCTTCTATCCTCTTCTCAGATTTACCTTTCTTGAATTCAAAGGACCCATGTCCTACTTCACCACATTTGAAACAAGTGCCATTGAACTTTATCCTTTCATCACTACCTTATCCTTCACTCTGATAGGAAATCCTATCATTCCTCCTATATAAATCATTGTCCTTAACTTATGATTCACTTTTTCCCTGCTCTATAGAAGATCTACCTCTACCTCTACCTCTTTGGAATATTCCTTCTCTGCCTTTTTGTCTTTGCTCATGCAATCTGTTTAGCTTCTCTTTAGCCTTCAAGGCCAACTTATAAGCCTCTTCCACACTCCTAATCAACAACAAACTGATTTCATTTTGAATGGACATCCTCAAACCGTTAAGATACCTAGAAACTTGTTCAGCCTCATCATCTATATGCACATATCTAATGTTCAACTTGTAGAAATCCTCAGTATAACTTTTAACACTTAGGTCTCTTTGCTTCAAGTTCTTCAACTTTCTAAATAAACTTACTTGGTAGTCCTCAATCAAAAACTTAGCCTTAAACTTATTCAATATCCTATCCTAAGATTTGATCTTGTCTTTACCCCTTCTTTGCTGATCTGTCTGCAAATGTTCCCACCATAGGGATGCATGTCCTTTCAACTTAGTGTCATCATAATTTACCTTCATCTCTTCATTAGTTCCTTCAAGTTCAAAATAATTGTTCATCTCTATGATCCAATCTATTAATTCATCA
Source organism: Thuja plicata (assembly GCA_018584345.1). Classification (NCBI taxonomy): domain Eukaryota; kingdom Viridiplantae; phylum Streptophyta; class Pinopsida; order Cupressales; family Cupressaceae; genus Thuja; species Thuja plicata. The sequence goes on from MU227699.1 coordinate 1,435,416, forward strand.
ACATCTAGGTTTCCATGATAATTAGGTGGGTTAAAATGACGTCTCCAATTAAATTTAGTCAAGGCCCTAATTAACCTCTCCTATTCATGATTCAACTCTAGTTGTGCCTCATTGTTATCTAATTCCTCTGCTAGTTCCTGATTTTTTTCATCTCCCTCTTAATCACTTGCATCTTCTTTATGTTTCCCTCTCCTTTTAGTAGTCTCTACTACTTCCAATCTGGCAGAAATTTGTCTCAACAAATCTAAGACCACAGGATCTATATTCCTAGCTTCACCTCTAGCATTTATTTTGACCATCTCCACAATATATAGTAGCTATAGATAAGATCCTTTAAACCATCACCCCACAAGAAAACCCTAGGTTGCAAAACCTTGCTTTGATACCACTTGATGTAGTCAAGGATGACAAAACCTCAAAAGTTTAGTCCAATCCTTACAGCCAATACAACACAAGAAAAAAAAAGAACACCAAGCCAAGATGGATAGAAATGAGAGATTAACCTTATATTATTCTCAGAAAATCATTTACAATAGATATTCAACATGCAGTATCACATGCTAAGAATACATGCCTAGTTATGATTAGAAAAACATCTTAAAAACCCTATCCAATTATGCCAAATAATATTATGAAAATCACCTTCTTCCTAAGGAACAAGTCCATAAGCTTATAATGCAATCACAATGGCATGTCGACCCAAAAAATATCACAATTCCCAATGATTGAGAAAATATGTTACAACAAATAGGCCAGGATAGAAATCATTTGGAACAATCTCCAATAAAAATAATAAGAGATGCGATCATACAATAAATTCATCCTCAAATGTATCAATGAACTGGCATGATCACACACAAAGATTCTAATCGAAAGATTAGAAACCACAATGAATAACCAGTAAAATGAAGAACAAGACAATCTTCAAAGAATCTACAAAATCTCATGAGTGATAAATCTAACTGATGTGCGATCATAGGAGAAGGTCCAACACAAATCCACAAACACACTATAGAAACCAAAAAACAAAATAATAACCATAGATTGATCGCTAACAAAGATAACAAATTAATCAAATAGGAAAACATATATTTTTGTTTGATGTAAGATTTCTAAGATACCAAGATTCTCTTGCATGAAATGGACCCCATTGAATACTAAGAAACATATTATATGGCTTGGCGAGGTTAAGGGAGGCATCAAAATTAATGTAATCACAAGAGGAGAGACTAGAGAAATGAGAGGATACATTAAAGAGTACATGGTCAAGGTCATAAGAGGAAATTGATTACACTCCTAACAATGATAAGGCCGAGTGCCATGTACATGACACTAGTGAACAAGTGTAATAGGAATATAGAGGGAGTAAGTGTGCCTCTAGGAGGGGATGCATAGATAAATTTAAAGGGAGAGACTCTTAGATGTACACCATACATTTTAATTTATTATAATATTAATAGATCTTTTATAGTAGGAGGGATACTCATGTGAGCATCATACTTTATTTCTTTTTTGTATACTTATTTTTGTATAGTTATTTGATCGTAGGATAATTGATTTATGACATTTTTTTGATGGTATAAATGTGATGCAATTATAACTTTATTTCATTAGCGTATGATCTAGGTACAACAAACAAGTGAAAGATTCTTATTTTTAGCGCTAGTTTAGAGATCATATTTCCTATGATAGGAAGTATGAGAGAGGAGCTATCCATTGATATTGGGGTCCCCACCATCTCCTAGGCTAACACATACATCTTAGAGAATATCAAATGGATATTGGTATATGAGGGAGAGATGGTTACATTGAGGAACATGATTATATTGAGAGGCATATTGACTCATTGCTAGTCCAAATATATGAACCCATACAAAGTCTCACATTGAATTAAGTAGAAAATTCTCACACAAGGGATGCTAGGGTACTCAAATGTGAGAATACAAGAGGACTAACATCCTCCATGTTTATAGGAATTAAGGTTCTCACATGTTATAACTTATCATAACATATTTGTATCACATTTTATTACCCACTACGTGGGATACTTTATTCTACTCAAATATATAATAATATAATTTTTATTGACACACAAACACACACATTTTTTGTAGCCCAATTTTATTTTGTGATGCATTTGAGGTAGATCTATTTCATTTTGTGCACATGGAGGGGTTGGATTTAGCATTATATTTATGCATGTTTTTATTTATAAGTGGAAAATGGATGCACAACCATGTATGGTTATATGAGAATAGATGAATGGATAGATGTATCATTAGACAATTTTATATAAAAGGATTATGTATTCTTGTTATAATACCATGATCTTTTATGAAATTGGCGATATGAGAGTTATAATTTGACATAGAACCATCTGTGATTCTAGAGTTTTGAGATGTAGGATGTATGGGAAACCATTTGAGTAGGAAATTTTGAGGTTAAGATATAAAATGAGAATGTAGTAGTCTATCATCCTATTTGAGTCCAAATCAATGATAGAAAATTATTAATTAAATTAGGAATTTATAGCTTTTTAGACATTTCATTAGACTTAGATACTAGATGACCAACATGTAAAATAAAGGGAAAGAGGAATCATTAACAAAGGAAGCATTTTTTAATAAGTAGGATGTATGATGAATGATATATATATCTTTCTTTTTCTTTTTGGGGTTATGACTCCCTAAATCCAACCTCATGCCACTAGATAAAAGTTAAAAATCACAATTACAGGATAGGAATAGATGATCAATGGAATACCATACCTCTTTTCTTTATCCTAAACAACTATGAAGAAGTGAGGTCTCACCATTAAGGGCCAAGAAAGGAAAGACAAGTGTTTTAGATGACATGCAATCAATATCTGCCACTTATTTTATGTTAATTCAACCCTTGATGAGGAATGAAAATAATAAGGAAAATCTGTTTTAAATTTTTAAGTGATATCCTAGGAAAATTTACAAAAATTTTTTTATAAACATGGATGAATAAACACGTCTAATGTGAATCTCATATTCTAACATAATTGAATGCTGTCATGAACCTATAATTCTTACTAATATAAAAATAGTATAAAGAACAATGATTATGATGCAGTGAAGTATACATTATGATTGAAAATGGTAATTTTATTTATTTTGATTATATTTCTAGATATTTTTTTCTTGATATCAAGGACAATCAATTTTTTTAAGCCCTCAACTCAAAGTTAGTTGAAACTTTATTTATTGTGATTTTTTTTTTGTTTGTGGAAAAAGATCATATTTTCCCTCTTTTTGCAAGGCTATTTGATGGTTTATTTTGATGTGATAAATTATTCATTCTTAAAATCACTTTTCAAAGGTTTAAGCACATATAAGTAATTTTTAACATTCCTCTGACGACACCCTAATATTGTAAGAACACACAATTTATGGGAATGTGAAATTCCCTTTTTAGGTGTTTAGGGAAAAATTATTGTAAAGTAATTTCCTCTCTTGCAATAAAGATTTAGATCCCATATACACTTTTGTTTAGTGAGTTATGATTTTTTGCAAGAGATAGACAATGTCGATATCTCTATTTTCATTCTTAATGATATCTATTGTCCAAATAAGAGATAAATTATAGGAACCCAATAATGAGCTTAAAATGGTTACACAAAGTCTTTTCTTGTTCTAGGAGTTTGATAATTTTGGCCATTGTCTTGGTTGAGACACTAGCAATAACATTATAATATTCCCCTTTAGGGGGTGAAACATCCCTGACCTTTTTATCTTTAGCCTTACACCTTTGCTAATTTTTTGTGATGTTGGTCTATAAATATGGAGTAGGAAAAAATATTTAAATTGTTGGGAATTTGTAATAAATTGATATTCCCATGTTATTTTTTGATTAATCAATGTTTACCATGCTAGATAGGTTAGAATCCCTCTTGCCACAAAGACTTTGCCAAATTACAAAAAAATACAATTTCCTATAGTAATGTGGAAGGAATGACCTTCATATTATGGATCCATGTCCTTAATTCTATGTAATATTATGTGTTCTTATCAATTATATAAATTAGTGTAAGGATCATAATTGGACAAAGAGCGATAAGGAGTATGATTTTTCTAATTGTTGTGGCCTTTAAGTTATTACAAAATCTCAACATGTCCTAATATAATGTGATATTAGTATCTCCATATTCCATCCTTTGTTGTAAAGATAAGGGATACAATTACTAAAACTTCATAATTAATCATAAACCTCCTAATATAGTTTACATAAACATAGTCTTAGAGGTAAAGAGTGAGGCCCCATCTCCTTAGAATTGTAGCCTCTTTGTTATTCTAGTTTTTGTCAAAATGAAGCACATATCTTGTAGGTTTGGGGCGTCCACATCCAAATCCACTTGATTAACTAGAGCTTTAGTGGGAAATTAATAATGTTTATGTACTTGATCTCAATTACTTCAAAGAAAAATAATGAATCATATACGTGAATTTTTTTATTAAGGGTATACATTCTCATCAATCTCGAGCTCAACCATATCAAGCATCTCGATTTTCTCCTTTTACCAATTAGGATAGAATATTATAATCTTTAGGGCTGAAAATGATTAAGTTTGAAGAAAATGGGATAGATCATACATTTTGGTTCAAACCACCCCATCTATGATTAGAAAAATGATTAAGATACATCCACAAGTTATAATTTTTCTTGTAAAAATAGTCTTGTAGTTGTTTGATGCATGATAATCTCACGTAGAAACATATTAATAAATAGGATTTAGTAATTATTTGGTAGCCTTAAGATTAACCTTTATTTTCTATAGGCCTTGGTGTCAGAGTCCAAGGATGATTATTTTTAAGATAAGGATTTTTATAATAAGAACTAGATTATTGAGGATAGTCAATGGTATTGTCAGTGCATTCAAAGTTAGATTATTTTGGTTATTATTTCCATTATTGTTTCTGTCATTGTTTTTTATTATGAAAAAATAGGTTTTGAAGGGGCTCCAAAACCCTTTACAAAACTAAAACTTTAGATAAAGCATTATAAGTCCCTTGAAAAAATACACAACGAACCAACCAGAATAATTGGCTACCCCCCCTAGACAATAAAAAGAAGAACGCTGCCAAAGATAAAACTTTGAAGATCGACAGCCTAAGACAAAAACAAGCCATTAAGATTTTCCTTTTTTCCCCTTTTAATGGGACTAAAGAGTCATATAAAAAAAAGGTGAGGACCATTTGGAGTGTTTACCTTTAATCATGATCTATCCTTCTTCCACTTTAGTAGCCTTATCCTGCCAGCTTAAAGAATCCAAATCCATATTCCCAGCACCCAAAAAGGATCCACCACCCTACCCTAGACCAGCCAACAGAGTCCTAGAGCCAAGAGCACTCCCAGAACCCCCATCCACAAAAGAGAAAACAACTGCAGGGCCAATGGAGATAGCAAGTATAGACTCACCATCATAAACCCTAGCTCCATGCAACATAGGAATAGTAGAAATAGAACCAACAAGAGTAGAAGAAACATAGTTTGAACCATCAAGAGATGAGACACAACTAGTAGTAGCACCCATAGAGATCAACTCATTCAGCAAATTTGAAGCAACAGGGAGAGAAACAATAACACCAACATCAGAAGCTTGAGTCACTTTATCATAAGCAGACTTCTCACCCATCTGAGATGATGATTTTAGAAAAGTATAATTCTAAGAAGAGGTGTCGCTCCACCACAAAGAGGGCTTCTTCAAATTCCTATTGTCAATATCACACTTAGCAACAATAAGCCCTATTTTAAAACACCTTCTACACCTGAAAGGAATTCCTTGTACACCTTGTTGTAATTGTTATAATTATGACTATAATTATAATTATAATTGACATTGTTGATATTATCCTCTATAGTTGAAGAGGTCTCTGACATCCCATTAATGATCACTTTTCTATTTTTTATGAGAAATTTAGGATAGACATGCATTATTATTATTTAATTATTATACAATACTCTATCTAGGAGTGATTAATATCTTGTTTGACATGTATTTCTAACCATCAATGATCATCTAATAAATATATAATAAACTCTCAAAGAATTCACCATAAGACATAAGGGAAAATTTATCTTTCTCACATGTATCCTTATTTTATGTAAGGAGAGGATTTTTTTATTTGTATTGAGTTATGGAATAAACACTCATTGACACTGTTGATCTCCACCTTGTTAAAAAGGGAGTGATTGAATTATTGTTATTGTTAGAACATAAATTTGCAACTTATATTCTTATATTTTAGTCTTATTTTATATCTTTTAAATCATATATTTTCCTTAGTATTTATTATGCCACCATGATGTTTCAACTATAAGAATATTTACTATGGATTCTTCATGTGTAGGAGGGAGATTTCATGGAGAAATAAACATAAAAGCAATGTTTACTTGATCAAAGTGGATAGGTCAACATTGGAATGAAGAAAATGAATGTAGTGAGTAATCTTTAAGAATTTTGTTCAACAAAACAAGGGAATAAAATAAAGTATTTGATGACATATAACTGATTGAATGTTTGAAGATCTTAAGTTGATCACCAAAATGTAGAAAGATAATGCAAGACAATCAATTTAGTTAATGGATTGTATTTTCATTGATGTCAACTTGACATAATCTGATTGGTTATATACAAAGTGTCAAAGACTTCAGAGAATCAGAGAGATAAAGATTATGCTTCCAGTAATGCATAATAGATCAACATTCACTAAGTGACTACAAACCCTAATGGTTAGTGGAACCTGATGGATAGAGAAACCCAAGAGAAAAGTCATAGTGATGCTTGATCAAGAAAACCTACAAGCATTATCGATGAGCAGAATCACAAGCATAACTGATAGCCAGAATTACAGTGTTACTCGATGGACAAACAACATCGATAGAGAAGCCTAAGGAGAAATGAAGTGTTGAACGAAGCTAACAAAGAGTTAAAACACCAAAAGGAACTGATGTTAAGAAAAAACAAAATACTTAGCTTGTAGAGCTAAACATAGACTTAACTGGTTGTTAACATTGTTCTCATCGAAAAGTTAAAGCCAAGAGATAAGTAAAACATTTAAAGCTATTTTAGCCAGTTGAAAAAAAGATTTCTATGAGATAAAATAGGATTAAATCTTTAAAACAAGATTGGCGAGAATTATGGATCATGCCAAGATTAAGAAAGTCAAGAACCTAGAAATGGTGATATCATGTCTATAAAGAGACAATCTAATTCATTATGAATAAGGGGAGTGAATAGAGAAAGAGGATGTTGGAGAGAAACCGATGAAGAACAACTTCATATAGTCCTGATCAATCAAGCTGAGGAAAGAGATAAATATTTCTGTGGACACCGAGCAACATAGCACACCATCATCAAGAAGAAAGAAGTGGAGCAAAGGTATTGAAAAGATATATTGATCAGAAAGGTAAAATGATCTTACAATAGATCTGAAAACCAAAAAGTCTAAGTTGTATGTATGAACAGATCATTTACTATTTCAATTTAACCTTTGGATTAGAAAGTCTCTTAACCGAGTAGGATTTAAAGATCCTTTCTATATTGAGATACATCCCAAGGAGTATCAAAAAGTTTGGTCATGAAGATAGCATAGAGATGCCAGATATCAAGTGACAAATTACGAATGGATTTGGTAATGAAGATATCATGAGATGCTAGATATCAAGTGAAAAAATATTCTATTAAATCCTCTAACAAGGTCACACCTAACAGTGTGTTTGTAACTTTTAACAGGGTTGGCTCTTCACCGAGCTCACTTCAGAAGAGTGAAAATTTTGGGTTATCAGTCCCAAGTGGTTTATCCCTTAACAGGGTTTCCACATTAAAAATCCATGTGTCAATGTGTTTATGAGTCATTACTTTAGTGTTTTGCATTACACATAACTAATCTGGATTGATCGGTATACTATAAGTAATTTACCATTTTTTGGTAAATAAAAGACTACTAATCGGTAAACTAAAAGAATAATGTTTAAAAGAGAACTCCGAGCAGTAGTTATTTGATAAGTTTATTTGAAGGCATTCATCTTATAGGATTGAAGATAACTAGAGGCTTAATATTGTGGTACTAAGTTTTTGGGTTGATTTAGTGGAGTGTTTTTTAGGACACTGATTCACCCCCCCTCTCAATTATTCTAACAATTGGTATCAGAGTTTGTGTGCTTAGAAAGGGATTTTAACAACTCAAGCAAAAGACCATAGGATGAACAAACAAGATGTTCCCAAGTTAAATAAAGACAACTTTGCATCATGGCAAAGCACAATAAGACTCCACCTATCAGGTATTGGAAATGATGTTACTCAATACTTAGATACTAAATATGTGTGTCCTACAGGACCTCACACTCTTGAGCAATTGAGAGAAAAGCATGAGCATAACTGCATGATGATAGAGATTGCTTCCTCACTCTCTGATGTTGAGTTTGAAGATGTCAAAACTTGCACCTCTGCAAACAAAATGTGGGATAAATTGAAGGTGGTACATGGAGGAGATGCTAATGTACTAAGATCTAAGTAATAAATCCTAAGAGGAAAATTTGATGACCTAAGGATGAAAGAAGGAGAAAATATCACTCAGTATAGCTGCAAAATTAAAGAGGTAATCAATGCTATCCAAGGAGTTAGAGGTGTACTTGAAGATGAGACACTGGTAAGTAAAATTATAAGAACCTTATTACCTGTCTATGCTATTAGAGTATCTTCTATACAAGAAATGAGAGCAGTTGCAAACAATACTGTTACTCTAGATAGTCTGATTGGTAGATTGATTTCATTTGAGATGAATAACTTTGATAATAGTGTCTTACCATCTATAGATTCTACATTCAAATCTTGTTTAAGAGTAAGCAAATCAAGTCATAGGAACACTATGAGAAATGATAGTGAAAGTGATACTAATGATGAAGGAATTGATGAGATTGAAGCACTAATGGCTAGAAGATTGCAAAGAGGCAAAGGTAGATACAAAGGTAAATTACCACTTGTATGTTTTAATTGTAAAGAGGTTGGACACTTTGCTGCAAGATTTCCCAACATAAGAGAAGATGACAGAAGTAATGAAAAATCATATGAGAAGAAGTTTGATAGAGGTGATAAGAGAGATTACCGAAACAACTGACAATCTAACAAAAGAGATACCCAAGATTACAAGGACAAAGGGAAGAAATCTTGTTACCTAGATGAGCAAAGAGCTGATGATACTGACACCGAATCTGAAGAAGACATTGAGATGGTATTTGTAGCCATGAAGGATGATTCAGATGAAGAAGAAGAAAGGTATGTAGAAATTGCTCTCATATCTAAGGTTAGTAAGAATGATGTCTGGATTATAGATAGTGCCTGCACTCACCACATGATTGGTGATAAACAAAGCTTGAGACTTTTGAATACTATAATGGTGGATCAGTAAGAATGGGTAATGACACACCCTGTCTAGTTGAAGGTAAAGAAACTATAATGTTGAATAACCTGATCAAATGTGAAAATTCTTACTAGGTAAAAGGACTTAATTATAATCTATTGAGTGTTTCACATTTGAATAACACAGGTCACCAAGTAGCATTTGAAAATAAGAAGGAAAAGATCTTCAATGAATCTAGAAGGTTGATCGGAATTGGTGAACAGACAAAAGGTAACCTTTTCTATCTTGATGAGATAAACACCACTTGTTTAATGGCTAAAAATGAAGACATATGGTCATGGCATAAGAGACTATGCCATGTAAATTTTGATAACATGATAAATATAAGCAACAAAAGGAAAGTAAGAGGCTTACCAAGAATGTCTAAGCCCGAGCATATCATGTGTAAGAATTGTCAAAAAGGTAAGATGACAAAGTCTAGTTTCAAAAGTAAAGCCCATACATTTGATACAATTATAGAATAAGTCCATACTGATTTATGTGGACCCATGAGGACAAAGAGAATTAGTCCATGGAGATAGGTATTTCATCCTCTTCATAGATGATTATTCTAGAATGATGACAATTATGTTTTTAAAAGATAAATCAGAAGCATTCAAGATGTTTAAATGGTGTATAAAGCTATGGTAGAGAAACAAAGTGGTAAGGAATTGAAATGTTTAAGGTTAGATAGAGGAGGGGAATTTATTTTAGATGAGTTCACTAACTAGTGTAATGAGCATGGAATTAAAAGACATGTTTCTGCACCAAGAACACCACAACAAAATGGGATTTCTGAGAGGAGAAACATATCCATTATTGATTGTGCAAGAAAACTGATGATTGAGAAATGAATCACTCAAACTTTCTAGAGGGAAGCTATCAATACTGTTGTCTACACATTAAACAAAGTAAAATTGAAGAAGGACACAAAGAAGACACCCTATGAGCTATGGTATGGTCACACACTTAATGTAAGTTACTTCAAAAATTTTGGTACTCAATGTTATATTTTGAAGGATGATAGAAATGGAAAGCTTGAATCCAAAAGTGAAGAAGGTATCTTTCTAGGGTATTCAACCAAACGCAAGGCTTATAAATGTCTTAACAAGTCATCTAACAAGATCATTGAAAGTGCAAATGTGAAAATAGATGAATTTTTAGAAAAGAATGATAAGGAAAGCATAAAATATCCATACGACTACAACAAGTTTGTTTACACTGAAGAACCTAATAATCTACCCAAGAAACAATGTATCTCTCCTGAGAAACATAACATTGCAACCGAGAACCAGGCTGTAATTACCAAAAATTAGGAAAATCCTCAAAATGATGTTCCGAGTGATGGAGATCAGAATGAAGGTCAAGATGGTGATCTAAATGATGAACATAGAGATGAACCAAAAGTTTCCAAGTTTTCAGAAGACATCATCCACAGAATTAGATCATAGGAGACAAGAAGGCTGGAATAAGAACTAGAAGTAAGTCACTAAACACTAGATGTTTAATTTGTGATTTTGAGCCTAAATGTGTTAATACTTCACTTGAAAATGAAGAATGGGTAAGTTCTATGAATAAAGAAATAGAAAAGATAGAGAAGAATAGTACATGGACACTAGTACCGAGACCAGATGACATGAATGTCATCGGTAACAAATGGATATTTAGAAACAAGCTGAATGAGAATGGAGAAGTCACTAGAATCAAAGCAAGATTAGTATGCAAGGGGTATGCACAAGAAGAAGGTATTGACTATGGTGAAACCTTTGCACTCATTTCTAGACTAGAAGGAGTTAGAATTTTATTTTCTTATGCTGCATTCAAAGGATTCAAAGTATACCAAATGGATGTCAAATCTGCTTTCCTAAATGGAATACTAGAAGAAGAGGTATACATTGAGCAACCAGAAGGGTTTGTTGATCCAGACAAGAGAAACATGGTATGTAGACTACGTAAAGCCTCGTATAGAACTAAACAAGCACCAAGAGCCTAATATGAAAGACTTCACTTCTATCTCATTAGCATTGAATTTGTAAGAACAAATGAAAATATCAATCCGTACTTAAATGAAGACACCGATGGTAATATTATGACTGCTAAAATATTTTTTGATGATATCATTTTTGGGGGAAATAAAATGCTATGTAAATCCTTTACTAATGAAATGAGAAAAGAGTTTGAAATGTCTATGTTTGGATAGATCAAATTCTTTCTTGCTCTATAGATTCTTCAAGAAGATGCAGACATATATATCACTTAGTCCAAATACATCAAAGAAGTGATAAAGATATTCAAGATGGAAGATTCCAAGCCAATTAGAACACCTATGGCTACCAGATGTAAGCTGACAAAAGAAGACAAATCAAATGAGGTAAATCAAACCTTGTATAGATCAATGATTGACAAACTAATGTATGCTATTCATACTAGACCAGATATTTCACATGTAGTTGGAATAGTTACAAGATTCTCTACTAATCCCAAAGAATCACATATGACTACACTCAAGAGAATTCTGAGATATCTAAAGAACACTGAGGACTATGGCTTATGGTATAAAATAGAAGGAAAATTTGAGCTACAAGTCTATATAGATGTTGATTGGGCTAGAAACATAGATGACCAAAAGAGCACCACTAGAGGAGCATTCTTCATGGGTGACAAACTTGTGACATGAATCAGCAAGAAGAAAGGATGCATGTCAAATTCTACTGCAAAAGCAAGATATGTGACTGCTATTGCTAACTCCTCAAATATTGCATGGATCAAATAGTTACTAGAAGATATGAATATGAAGATTCTTGAACCAGTAATTATCTATTGTGATAATACCAGTACAATAAACATATCAAAGAATCCAGTCATGCATGCTAAAACTAAGCATATAGAAATCAAGTATCATTACTTAAGAGAACAAGTGCAAGCAAAAGAAGTGATACTAGAATATGTTCAATCAAAGGAACAATTAGCTAATATATTCACCAAGCCATTACCAAAAGATATATTTGAGTACTCAAGAAAGAGACTAGGGGTCCAACCCTTGTCTATCAGTTAGTAAGCTGACTAGAGGATTGCATTAGCCTATACACGAATCAACAGATCATTCATGTTGATGCAAAGATAGATGGACTAAAAAGATACATCTATACATAGAAAGGTACAAAGCTACACCAAACACCAGAGTCAATGTATTGTAGATGGATATGGAAATTCAAGGAATATATTATAAAAGGGAATGGAAGATGATATGGAAGAATTGTTTGTCATTGTTTTCAAAGGGAGAGATTATCTCATTATCAGAAAATATTATATCATTATCCATAGAGAGAAGTTCCTAAGAATTCAAAGGGAGAGTTAATCATTATCCTAAGGGAGAGATTGATTACATATGAAATATCCATCAAAGGGAGAGAAGTAACAATGAGAGAGCGTACATACTAAGGGAGAAATTACTGTCAAAAGAAAAAGAGATTAACAAGGAGAGGAAAAGCCAAGATAGAGCACATATCAGGATCAAAGATAGAAGCTTATATATCTATCTATTGAAGAGATTGAAGATCAAAGAACATACTCTGTAAGAAACAAATCTAAGCTATGTGAGCTTACTGAGAGCTAGGCATTTTGTATTAGTTATAATAGGAGAGATTGATGAAATACACTTGATATATTTCATATTGTATTAGTAATAATATACTGTGATAATGTATTGTGTTGCCATCAATGCCAAAGGGAGAGATTGATGACATATAATTGATTGAATTTTTGAAGATGTTAAGTTGATCACCAAAATGCAGAAAGATAATGCAAGACAATCAAATCAGTTAATGGATTGTATTGTCATTGATGTCAACTTGATATAATCTGACTGGTTATATACAAAGTATCAAAGACTTCAAAGAATTAGAGAGATAAATATTATGCTTCTAGTAATAAATACTAAATCAGCATTCACTAAGTGACTACAAACACCGATCGTTAGTGGAACCAGACAGACAGAGAAACCTGAGAGAAAAGTCACAATGATGCCCAAGAAAGAAAACCTGCAAGAATTAATGATGAGAAGAATCAAAAGCATAACTGATGGCCAAAATTAAAGTGTTGCCCGATAGAAATATAACATTGACGGAGAAGCCTGAGGAGAACTAAAGTTTTGACCGAAGCTAACAAAGAGTTAAAACACTGAAAGGAACTGTAGTTCAGAAATGACAAAATACTTAGCTGGCAGAGCTAAAGATAGACTTAACTGGTTGTTAACATTGTTCTCATTGACAAGTTAAAGCCAAGAGATAAGTAAAATATTTAAAGCTATTTTAGACAGTTGTCAAAAATATTTCTATGAGATAAAACAAGAGTAAAGTTTTACAACAAGATTGGCGAGAATTGTGGATCACACCAAGATCAAGAAAGTCAAGAACCTAGAAATGGTGATATCATATCTATAAAGAGACAATCTAATTCATTATGAATAAGGGGAGTGAATAGAGAAAGAGGATGTTGGAGAGAAACTGATGAAGAACAGCTTCATACAGTCCTGATCAATCAAGCTCAAGAAAGAGCTAAAGATTTTTGTGCAAATCGAGTAACAAAGCATATGATCACCAAGTAGAAAGAAGTGGAGCAAAGGTATTGAAAAAATACATTAACCAGAAAGGTAAAATGATCTTACAATAGATCTGAAAATCAGCAAGTCTAAGTTGTATGTATGAACATAAATTTACTATTTCAATTTAACCATTGGATCAGAAAGTCTCTTAATCAAGCAAGATTTAAAGATCCTTTCTATATTGAGATATATCCCAAGGAGTATCAAAAAGTTTGGTCATGAAGATAGCATAGAGATGCTAGATATCAAGTGATAAATTATGAATGGATTTGGTCATGAAGATAGCATGAGATGCCATATATTAAATGAAAAACTATTCTATTAAATCCTCTAATAAGGTCACACCTAATAGTGTGTTTGTAACCTTTAACAGGGTTGGCTCTTCACCGAGCTCACTTCAGAAGAGTGAAAATTTTGGGTTATCGGTCGCAAGTAGTTTTTCCCTTAACAGGGTTTCCATGTTAAAAATCCTTGTTTCAATGTGTTTATGAGTCATTACTTTAGTTTTTTTCATTACACATAACTAATCTGGATTGATCGGTATACTCTAAGTAATTTACTATTTTTTAGTAAATGAAAGACTGCTAATCGGTAAACTAAAAGAATAAGGTTTAAAAGAGAACTCCGAGCAGTAGTTACTTGATAAGTTTATTTGAAGGCATTCATCTTATAGGACTGAAGATAACTAGAGGCTTAATATTGTGGTACTAAGTTTTTGGGTCAATTTATTGGAATATTTTTGAGGCCACTGATTCACCCCCTCTCAGTTATTCTAACAGTATCAACAAGATCAAAATCAACAACTCCTGTAATCCCATGGTGATATCATCCTTACATCTCAGTTGATCACAAAATAACAAGGGAGTGCCACCTTTCCAACTTCAACATTCATGATGGTTAAAGATCAGGTTACTAATGAGATAATCTTTTAGAACATGTTGAATTTCAACGGAGCTTATTCAATCTATCAGAAAAGATGCTGAAGAAATATCTTATATCGTCGTCTGAACAGAGGTTAACAGGCAGAAAAGATGAACGATCATTGTTATCCCATGAAGAAAGTTTCACAATGGATAATATGGGTGGGATAGCGAGACCATGCTACATGTAAAGCGTCAACAAATTCAGAAGGTTGCAAGATGGGTAAACCATAGAGAAGATCAACAGTTTTTGTTATCCCATGGTCGAACACGCAGGATCTTTATTTTATCTAGGATAACAAGTTTTCCTCCAATTATGCATTGAATTTGTCATTAGTATTCATGTACTCATATGGACATTTGGTATTAGAGTCACAAGCAAGACAGTCTGTATAATCACTGAAGTACATAGTTAATCGAGAGCACTGATCACACCCAGAGTTAATCGAGTGCAGTGATAATCAAACATACAAACTATACCGGGTTGTAATCTACAATGAGATACACTGTATAACTGAGCAGCACTATAATCAAGATACACAGTCTACACCGAGCACCAAGAGACAACATTAATTGAGTGAACCAAATGCCACATAAAAGTTTGTTATGCTAATCATTCTAGGTAAAAACTTTTTTCTACCTAGATAACGGTTTACAACGGTCGAGGAGAGAATTAATTATAGATTTACAACATTAATTATTTATCTCCTATGTTTATATGATCAATATAAATTATGTACACCATTGATCTTAGGTTAGGGATGTTCTTGTAAAACCCTAACTAGGTCATAAGGTTTGATATATAAATGTATAGATGTCATTTTGTAATGGAATTTTGATAAAGCAATGATCAAGAAGCTGCCATAGTACAAACATCAAAGATTAGACAAGGGTTTTAAGGAAAAATACTACATTGCAGAAATCAGTTATCAGAACAGAGGAAAGGCTACTGAGTAGAACAAAGTAGAAGATATTATAATTCACATTGAGGTGATATATTTTATGTACTTAAAGGATATGTTTCAATAATATTGAGATTGTATATGTTTAGATTACATTTCTGTTACTTTCTAACAATTGTAATAGACCCCCAAAATCTCTTAATAGAGTATACTTAACCGTATTTTTGTAAATCTCTTTACCAAGTGCACACATATGTTGTGTTGCAAAATCCTCACACTAGGTAGATCTAATAGATCTCATTATTTATTTTAATAGGATAAGATCATCAGAAGTGATCAATCTTTGTAAGCTTTAACATGCTACTTTATTATCTGTACTAGTGAAGTTTTGTGGGTCTCAACCCCACCGCAATATTGACCTTCTAACATGGATTTTCTATGATACCAAAATAGTAGTGTCATGTGTACTTAATTTCATGTGTGTATTATTTATTTTACATGCAATTACATTTCAGAAATGATACTATATGTTATTATAGAACATGCATCTACTCAATCAGTTATTATAGAACATTGGGTTACAAAGATTTGATTAAAAGTTTTTAAGGGTACTGATTCACCCCTCCCTTCTCAGTACACACCTCTCCATTATCCCAACAATTGGTTTCAGAGATTTTTCTCTTGTTTAGAAGGTTTAATCACCGAAGACAAAAGATCATACAATGGAAAGGTATACTCTTCACATAACTATTGAAAATCAAAAATTATATTTTCAGATCTATGTCGAGCAATACAAAGAAGCCAAAGAGAAACTCAGGGAGTTGTTGATTAAGAGAAAGGAAATGGCACTTCGATGTCATGAAACTAATTATCATGAAGAAGAGATTCATGACCCATTTGAAACATATGGATCTGAATCTGGAGCATGTCTAATGCATTTAAAGGAATCATATCAAAGCTATCTGAGAACAATCAATGACTTACTAATCAAGTGAAAGCACTACATATCAGTCAAGACACACAAATGGTCAGAATAGTTGAAGTCTTGAATGAAGCTAAGAAAGATGAACATGAAAAGGATATGGTTATTAAGGAAAAAAGATAATTGACTGAAAAAATACAAGAAAAATAATCTAAGATATTGAGTCTTACACAACATTACTTTGAGGTTACCAATCAAGTAGTTTCTATGAGTCATGAGGCAAACCGAGTAAATAATGAGCTTGCTAGAAAAATAGAAGATATTGGTGAACTGAAAGAAGTGAATGAAAAGCTAAGAAATGAATTGAAGATCCTACAAAAATATAATGAAGTGATTATGAGATCAGAAGACAGTACTAAGAGAATGGATGAATTTCTAAACTATCAAAGAAGATTGAACAACAATACCAGATTAGGGTACACTGAGAAAGGAGAATCATCAAATCAAGCTAAACAGAGAGATTTTTATGCAAATATAAATCCTAAGAAGCCCTCTTTCCATCACTATGGAAAACTAGGCCACACATCAAATGTTTGTAGAAGCAAAACAAAAGGTATTCCTAGAAACCCTCCTAAATTCAATGGTAGTTTCTATAACTACAATACGCATGGACATAAAGCACATGAATGTAGAGCCAAGTTCAAAAAAACATAGAAGAGACCATACATGGATAATATTGTCAAAATTGCAACATGCATGGTCACACATCACAAGCATGCATGAAGAACACAAAGAAAATCTGGAATCCTAAAGGATAATAACAAGTAAATCAATCGAGAAGACAAGACAATGCTTATGCTTAGGATTACAACACTTGGAGTAGTTGCAAAATATGTGGTAAATATGGTCATATAGAAATGAATTCTATGAGACAATGATGAACTAAATCTAGGAATTGGTTAAACTCTAGAATGGCATGCTCTCACTATCACAAAGTCAGTCACTTAAGAAGAGACTGTGTAGACTGAATAAATACTTATGGAAATGGAAATACAATTGAAGAAATTGTAATGATTAGAAATCAAATATGGATAAGAGCATCAAGTGATAATGCAGAACCAAGCAAAATAGTTGGTGACACCTCATCCAATGGATTAGGTGGTTCTGCTGTCTCCACCTGAGAAATACAAGCAGGTATGGAGCTATGTTTTACAATTTTATATCTTATATGAGTTCCTATATAAAGATTCACTATGGTATTATACTTTTGATTAATTTTATCTAGTTGAGTCGATTAATATGTAGCAAGTTAGAAATGCTAGTCAGTGAAAATGTGAAGAGACAATTGAGTTGTTATGACAACCAAGTATATAGTATACTCATCGAGCTAAAGTATTTCCAATGTTAACCAAGCTTAATGTATGTTCACTAAGTAGTTTGTGAAACACATTTATTGAACCTCCCTAAGTCATTTGCTATAAATATGATCGATGTGAACTCATTTGTTCACACCGTGATTACAGAGTAGAATAGAGAAAAGAGAGAAAAATTGAAGCAGAGCATTTTTGAGAATCCTACAATGATTCATATTACATTTAGAGCACACAGAGGTTAGTCATTATGTATTACGTTATTTACCAAACTATTCGAACACTTTTTGTGCAAACCCTAAACTAGAGATAATGAAATCCACATCTCATATAATGAAAGCAAAGATGGAGAAGGAAAAAAAGATTATTTTAGTGAAAAAATCCACCCGCATAGGACTAAAGTACAAGATCCATCCACATGTTGCAATCCAACTCAATGAGAATGCACATTTTCATTGATCCTTCCTAGGGTTTTGTTAGTCCAAGACTTGTGTGCCTACATTCACTACAAGATAGGTGAAATCAGATATTTTGAGATCATTTCTACTTATCAGAAGCTATGTAGAGATGAGAAGTTGAAGGATGAGAACATACGTATGGAGGTTAAAGGGTTAACCAATGCCCTAAATATCCCGAATGTATTCAAGACCGAGTGGATTTGAATCATTTTGAGTTGAGTACATGAAGGAAATCTCTGGCTAGACAAGCCCAAGAAAATAACAAAGGATGTTATTCATACCGTGATAGGCTATCCTATATGTGATAAATCAAAATCCCCAAGGCATTTACCGAGAGTTGATATTGAAAATTTAACCAAAGCTGAATGGGATGGTAGAGGTCTCAAAATAAACTCCATTAGAGATCCTAAACTAAGCTTCAGAGCATATGTCATTGGCTACAAGTTTTTTCAATTGAGAAGAACGAACAGTGTCCCTTATGGAGATGTAGATTTAGCCTAAAAAAATGTAAAAAAAGGACTAAAAATTGATCTCGCCGAGATGTTGCAGAGGAAAATTGAAGAGAATATGAGGACCATCAGATCAAAAAAGTCAAATACATGTAAGTTTGGTTATCTACTACTATTTATATTTTTCTACCTACAAAATTTCTTTCTCTCAGTTGATAAAGTTAAGTGGAAGTCAGACCGACTGATTAAAATGAAAATTAGTGACTTCATCACAAGTCTAGGGGATAAATTTGAACCTATTATGAATGAATAGTTTTCTAAGTTCAAAGCTAGGACGGAAAAGATATCTAGTATTCTAGAACAGTTGGTAGAGAAAAATAATGATGAAATCTATTTTGTAGTAGATACCGACACTACCTTAATGATGTAATGACAATTATTGCTTCTTCTAACCCTATCTTCTCCTTTGGTATCCTATAAGCCACTTATCTAGCCTATTAGGGTTCTTAACTAACCCTAATCTCCTATGAATTCTTACCTCAAATCCTTCTTCCCTTCAACTTGTGAACACCAACTAGGACATCAACTCAATCAATCTTAAGCTTCATGGTCTTCTTCTTGCTTCTTCACACCAAGTGATCCAATAAGGCTATCACTATCCCACCATGGAGAGGAAGGGCCAAAACAAGGAAATTGCATCCCACACAATTCCTAAAAACTTGGTTTACAATGAATCCCTAAATGAGTTCAAGAACTTGCTCCAAACTCACCAAAATAGGGCTAAAAGCAATTAGGCCTAATTAGGCACCTTTGTGAAAATAACTTGAGATTATTATTAACTAGATGAAAAAATAACTTTAGATCCTAACACCCTTTTTTAAGACCTAAAGGATTTTCTAGTTCTTGCCTTCCCAAACTGTCCGTACAGAGGGTTACTTATTTTAAGCCTATATTTAATGGTTTCAACTTTCTCAGAGCATGTTCATCAGTGTTTTGAATTTCACCATGAAGATATCACCACCAAATCTTCCCATTGGATTTGGGGCTTCTCCACACACATGACCTCCTCTCCATATTCTTTGATTGAATAAATCAATGCTTTCAATCACTCTTATTGCCTCTGTGATTCACTGTGATCCCTAGCCATGCATCTTTGGCTCGGCTAGGGCATCACTGCAAAAATGACTCACTTGCTTCCCAGGTCCCATCCTTAATTGTATAATATGTAAAAGGAGTCATCTTCCTAATCCCAAAGGCTTGTATAGATACCACGTTGGGAAGAGGATCTATGACCCCATTTGCAAGAACTGTCTGGTTCAAACCAACGACAGTGTAGATTCCAAAATATTTACAAGGAGTACTTGAAATAAAACAAAAAGATTAACTCTCACCACAAAAAATACAAATAAAATATACCCTAACATATGCATAGGTTAGAGTACCCAATCTAATCCATTAAAATTCAAATTGTAAAGAAAAACACAAAACAGTGCTCAGAACTTGCTTGTTCATTAATGACTCTTTCTCCAAAACTTTGTCCAACCCCATAAAAAGGTTGAGGAACACCTTATATAGTTTAACCTGATCCAAAATCAATGGTTTTAGATAGTTAGAAGCCCAAATGCCCGAAAATGCATAATTGCAAGAAATGTTGTCAATGTTGTAAAAGACAACATTGATAACTTTTAGAACTTTGTGAATCTTGCATTCTAACTTTTTCAACTCAACATGGAACTTATCCAAATGCACTATCATGCCTATTAGACCTAAAATTATCCCTCCTAGACTATAACAAGAATAAAAACCAAGATTCCATCATTTTGGAACATATACCTAGTTTGGAAAAATTATTGCTTCTTAACCTCAAATGATCTAGTTAGATCTCCTAACCAAATCCACACATCCTAGGATCTATCTAATCCTATTATTTCACTAGTGGCTTGGCTAAGACCAATACAAGACAAAATAAACTATGAGCCCTAGGTTATCATCTAGCCTTACCTAGGTGCTCCTGCACCATACTCCCCCACAAAGGAGAGTCATGTCACTTACATGGACAAAATATCTTCAGAGATGCCCACCTTCTTGAAATTTGTCTCTGAAACCCATATTGCCTCTGATTCTAGTGTATCCTTCCATTTGATGAGGTGTTCCATGTACACCTTATGCCTTGTAGTCTTATTAACCCTGAAATATAGTACCTTATCTACTTCTAACTCGAGCTTGGGAGGTAAGACAGTAGGTTCAACATCACTTACAACCTCTTGACTATTCTAGTCTACCTCAACCAATGGCCCTTTTAATTGTATCAGATCTTGCACATTAAAGTTAGGAGAAATATTCAAATTTGAAGGTAAGTTCACCTTGTATGCATTAGCTCCATACGTGGCTAAAATCTTGCATGGTCCCATCCTCTTCATATGAATTTTAGT
Organism: Thuja plicata; assembly: GCA_018584345.1. Classification (NCBI taxonomy): domain Eukaryota; kingdom Viridiplantae; phylum Streptophyta; class Pinopsida; order Cupressales; family Cupressaceae; genus Thuja; species Thuja plicata. The sequence continues at coordinate 1,456,897 of MU227699.1, forward strand.
AGGTATACCCTTTTGAAACCTAGATTTATTCAAATGAACCATCACATAATCACCTATCTCAAACTAAATGTCCTTTCTCTTCTCATCTACTCTAGCTTTCATCTTTTGGGTATTATCTTATATTTTCTTCTTAACTTGTTATTGGATCTCCTTCATGGTTTGAGTGAAGTCTTCATCATGACCACTCCTATACTCCATTCCTCCAAGATCTCTAAGCTCACATACACCCCTTGGGTGCATCCCATAAATAAATTCAAAAGGGCTTCTCCCTATTTTCCTATTCTTGCTACCAGTATATGCATACTCTGCTTGGGGAATGACAACATCCCATGTCTTTCCATACTCCTTAGTTAGGCACCTCAAAACATTAACCAACACTCTATTGACCACCTCAGTTTGGCAATCAGTCTGAGGGTGGTAAGCTGAACCAAATAACAAGTTGGTTCCCAATCTACTCCACAATGTTTTCCAAAAGGGGCTCATGAATTTGACATCTCTATCTGATACATTACTCAGGGGTAGTCCATGAATTTTTACAATATCCTTAAAGAACAAGTGTGAAATATTAATGGTATCATGTATAGTTATACAAGGTATGAAATGACCCATCTTACTAATTCTGTATACAACAACATAGATACTGTCATGGCCCTACTTTTTCTTGGGTAACCCTACAATGAAATCCATGCTAACACATTCCCATTTCCTATTAGGGATTGGCAAAGGTTGATACAAACCTACATTGTTAGCTTTTCCTTTTTCTTTCATACACAATACACACTATTCAACATACTTGGTTAGATCTCTCACCAACTTTGGCCAATGGTAAAACCTTTGGACTAGCTCTCTAGTTTTTTTCACACCAAAATGGCCACTCAAGCTTCCAATATGATTCTCTTGAATGTGATTCTATCTCTTTGACCCCTTAGGGACACACAATTGATTCCCTTTAAACAATAACCTACTTTGCAAGGTATAATAAAAATTGACTATGAAAGTGGTTCTGAAAATTAGAGCATACGTTGTAGGCTTCACCAAAGTCTTCATCTTTTCTATAGAGGTCTTTGAAACTATCTATCCCAATGCTCTTCAATTGAACTTCCTGAATGGTTAGCAACCTCCTACTCAAAGCATCTGCAACCTTGTTCAATTGGCCTTTCTTATGCTTTATTTTGAAAGTGAATGATTGAAGGTATTCCATCCACTTCAAATGCCTATTACTGAGCTTCTATTTTGTGTTGATATAACTTAATGCCTGGTTATCAATAAACAATACAAATTATTTGGGAAATAAGTAATGTCTCCACTTCCTAAGAGACTGAACCAAAGCATATAGTTCTAAATCATAAGAAGAATATTTCTTCTTTTCTTCATTTATCTTTTCACTAAAGAAGGTTACTGGCCTACCTTCTTGGCTTAACACACCCTCTACTGCCAGTCCACTTGCATCATACTCCAAAGTGAGTAGTTAATCAAAACTAGGCAATCTTAGGATAGGTTGTGTTGCTACTTGTTTCTTCAACATTTCAAATGATTTCTCTATTGCAGAAGTCCATCTGAATTTAGTCTTTAGACCACCCTTAATGGTGTCTAGCAATTGTGCAGAAATGCCACTAAAATCTCTTATAAATTTTTTGTAAAACTGGGCTAACCCATGAAAACTCCTAACTTCTATCCTAGTTGTTGGTGTGGGCCAATTTAGGATAGCCTCCACCTTACTTGGGTCCATTTTAAATGACCCTTGGGATACTAAAAACACCAAATATACCAGCTCTTGTTTGAAGAACTCACATTTATCTATATTTATAGACAACTTCTCTTCTTGCAATATTTTAAGCACCATCTCCACATGATTCATGTGTTCCTCTATTGTCTTAATGAATATAAGTATATCATCAAGATATAATACCACAAAGATCCCTATGAAATCCTTAAGAACTTCATTCATAAGCCTCATGAATGTGCTATGGGAATTTGAGAGGCCAAATGGCATAATTCTCCACTCATACAATCCATCCACGGTTGTAAAAGTTGTCTTTCATTCATCCCCTTATTTAATCCTAATCTAGTGGTACCCACTTTTCAAGTCTACTTTAGTGAAGTACTTTGCCCCTCCTAGATAGTCAATCAAATCCTCTATTCTAGGTATTGGGAATCTGTACCTAATTGTAATCCTATTAATAGCTATGGAGTCAGTACAAAGTCTCCACTTACTACCCTTCTTGGATGCTACAACCACTGGTACGACACATGGACTGATGCTCTTCTTTATTAGCCCTTGGCGTAAGAGCTCCTGCACTTGTCTGGCCACCTCTAGGTTTTGATCTGGAGTCCTCTTATATACTGCCTTGTTAGGCAAAGATGCACCGGGTACAAAGTCATTTTGATGACTTATGACTCTCTTTGGAGGTAAAGTTGCAGGAGTCCCATCACTGACAATATCTTTGTACTTTTCAAGAACCTCTCTAATTTCTAATGGTAATGACTCTTGTTTAGGTTATCTCCTTCCTTAGGATTGAGTAAAATGGCATAGCCTTCACTCTCTTTGTCTCTAAGGTCATTGAGGAACTCCTTCCTACTGCTCAACATGATACTAGGTGTCTTGGATTGTGTTTCATCTTCTTCCAACAGAGACTAGATTTTGAAAGCCCTTCCATCTTTCTTGAAGGATATGAAATTATCCTTTCCTTCATACACCACTCCTTTTTCATATTTCCTAGGCCTTCCTAATAGAAAATGGCATGCATCCATTGGAAAGATATCACAGAGTAATTTATCTTTGTAGCCTGCTATAGAAAATTCAACCCAAGTTTTCTCATTCACCAACACACGCTGGCCCTTATTCAACCATGTCACCTTATAGGGTTTTACATGAGGTATCTTTTTTTGGAAATGAGGTGAGTAAATAAGAGGGGAGGGGTGAATCAGTTACTGCAAAACAAATCCCTTTTCCCTTAGATGTCTTAAACGATATATCACTGTCACTCGGTCAATTAAGATATTATGCTGTAACTCGGGTGACAAAGCAATCTTTATAATATCCAATGCAATTATAATTTAGTGATTATGTGAAAAAACATAAAGCATGAAGTAAGTAACATGTACACAGGTGACACCAAGATTTAACGTGGAAACCAAATATGGGAAAAACCACCAATGTAACTAGTTACTATTTTTCACTCTTCTGAAGTGAGCCCTGTTAGGATCCAACCCTGTTAAACGTTACAAAATACACTGTTAGGTGTGACCCTATTAAAGGATTTAAATTAACCTGTTAGGAGTGTCCTTGTTAGAGCTCTTTAAACACTTCAACATAGAAATTCTATCTTGTGAGAGGATTTAAAAAAAGACTATTAAGTCTACTCTGTTAAGAGATTTGAGATCACTGCTACAATTTTAAAAAAGTAACAATGAATTGACTTGTATGTGTAAGAAAATTTATTTGCTGATTGAGATCTCTATTCTAGTTATAAATGGATCCTCATTGATCAAATATTATATTTTATCCTCGAGTGTTCTTTCCTTAATCAAAATGCCATCTGATTTTGTCTCCACTCTTCATATCACAAAATTCCATACACTTTTCTTTTTCCACTTTCTTGCTCACATTCAATCCAAACTTGACCTTTCATATATATGATAAGCCTTTCCAAGTCAGCTTGAATATACTTATAAATAAATAATAAATCAAAATTCAGTTAGCCTTATATAACCAATTAATTACAAAATGTAAACCATTGTTAGTCGGCTGACACTGAATAATCAACTCGGTCAACACTGAGTTTCTGCAATGCCCAACCATGACTAAAATTATCAAGTGACTCGGTCAACACAGAACATCTTCAATGCTCGAGTGGTCTCAGTCAACACTAAAAAACTCTTTCTATTCACCAACTATGCTCAGTTTGAATGTAGACATTTGTGTAACATCACTACATAAGTGCATATATATGTGTAACATCAATGACAATACACAATTGAATAATTGTCTTCAACAATCTCCCTCTTTGGCATTGATGGCAACACAACATGTCATAATACAAAGAATTGTAGAGCAACATAAAACTTTCTTTAATGTCGTTAGCTTCATTTTGATTCTCATCCAAAAACCCCCTCTTTCATCAAACTCTGTCTCTGATAAGATTTCTCCCTCTGACATCAAACTTTCCTTCTTTCTTTTATTATCATTAATGAACTCTCCCTTAAGTAATTTCTTTTGTATTATATCAAACTATCCCTCTTTGACAATAGATGCCAAAGACTCCACAAATACTAATATCAATACCAATAGTCAATACTATTTCTCTTTGAAGTTGTAATGTACCTAAATTTACTAATTCATTTGCAATAAGCTTCGTCGTACCTACAATTGATAGATCTTCTCTGTGGCTCGGGTTGATGCATCACTAAACTATGTTTTAGTGAGCTTTCCTCTAAGATACAAAAAATCATCCTTAGGTAAGGGTTTGGTGAATATGTCTGCAACTTGCTCTTTAGAACTCACATATTCCAACCTTACTTCTTTGTCCTGTACCAATTCCCTCAAGAAATGATACTTTATTGCTATATGCTTAGTTTTGGTATGCATCAAAGGATTATTTGAAATGTTAATGGCACTGGTGTTGTCATAGTAGATAACAACTGGTTCTTTTATTTCTTCCTTCATTCTTGACAATAATTTCTTGAACCATATGATGTTTGAATAGTTCACAACTACAACAACATATTCTACGTCTACTGTAGAATGAGAGATACAATTTTGTTTCTTTATAGTCCAAGACACTAACCTCTTTCCAAGAAAGAAAACTCCACCACTGGTGCTCTTCCTTTCATCAACACTTCCAGCCCAATCAAAATCAGTGAATGTATTCAAATTAGAGTTTCCACCTTTCTTATATCATAATCCATAGTCTTCAGTACCCTTCAGATATCTCAAAATTCTTTTGATTGCCATTAGGTGATTGTCTCTAGGACTAGCTAAGAATCTTGCAACAATGCCAACTGCTAGAGAAATATTAGGTCTGGTATAAACAACATATTGCATGTAATGCCCCGCCAGGGAACCTAGGAGGACCAACCTAACATGAGACTAAGTTAACAGGATATTTTTTTTTAAATGTTTACAAACAACAATGATAACAATGCGGAAGCAACACAATGAAGCACATGATGTATGTAAGCACAACTCATACATAGATAACAATCCTCGAGGGTTCCTTGATGTAGAATTACTTAAGCAAGATAATCTATGAATAACAACTAGAAGAACTAACACAAAGGATATAACAAGTGAATCCAATAATATACATCTCATAATATAAGACCACATATATAACTGAATCAACATCCACTGCACATGTCACAGGGTATGCAATAATACAAAATAAATAAATATAATACATCCTCCAAAGGATGATAACCAATATCCACATATGGCACAAGTATACAAATCATGTAACTGAACAAGTCTCCAACAGAATAAGAAGAAGATAGAAGAAGAACAACAACAACAAGGATCATCCAAGCATGAAGATGAACCATCAAAATCTCAATGGTAATAAGAATCACTACCACCCGACCGCGTGGAACCAAAGGTCCACTCCCACCATGCTGAGGAGATAATAACATGCCCACTCACACGGGTATACAACATGAAGGCAACATCAAGGTATACAAGACATCATACATAATAGCATAAGAAGATCCTAGTAGCTCTCTAAATCACCATAAGTAAATCTATACAAAACCAGAGGTAACCAACACACGTAGGATAACCTAAGCTGTATATAGGGAAGTGTCATCACATAAGTCTACCCTTGAGTTAACCCTAGTAATCCTTCTTGGACGCTGGCCCCCAAGTGACTCTATGTGGCTCAGTAATCCTTTTGCGAAGACAAGGATCCCAACTCTCCCATCCTAGCATGTAGTAAACTCAAGGCATGGGTAGAGGCTCGGTTATCTTATTAACACATTTTAAAACCCCTTTATGTTTCATAATTTCACTTATTAAGTAACTTGCCATTGAGATGCCCTGGTAGCCACCTATGGCCCTGGACCCATTGCAAGCCACTTCCCCTCTATACACTTAGTTAACCTACCTAGGCTCATAACCAAAACTTGAAGATATAATACATAAATCTCAATCGTACCCTACCCATATAGGTGCACATAGGTTCTCAGATAACCATACAATTGAAAATACCCTCATAAGATCATAAAGTACAACTTAACCAAACCAAGTTGGGTATAGAGTATCAAGACCATGATGACATCACAGAAGCATGCATTGACATTCACATAAGATACCATGAAGAAATAAAAACCCCAAAACCTCTGGTTTTACCTCCTAAAGGTCATCTATCCCAAACGGATATCCAAAATGAAAGCACCTCATACAAGGAAAGAATACATAATTTGTCTCAACAAACACTCAAAATACAATATCTAGTATGTTAACGCCTTTCAGAAAGAACAATCACACATAGTGACATATACATCTTTAAAAGGATCTAATGCAAAACCCAGTGAAAAATATAATGATATCATAATAATAATAAAATGATAAACAAATTTATAATCTCATATAATGCAAATTCGTTCATCCATTAAAATTACTAACTAGATATAATTCAATCTTCAAATAAAACGCACACTAAAAGTTCTTATAGGTTAATTTATAAATCCAACATATACAAATTATCCCATTTAAATAATTACTAAATCTAACTATAATTACATCATGTATGATAATACAACTCCACATCTAATGACATATATAAAATATTCAAAATATTTAATTCTTTCCATAACCCTTTAGATGAACCCCACACATATATATATATATATATATATATATATATATATATATATATATATATATAAAACATCCACTTTTTAAAAGGAATGAATAACCTAAAAATAATAATATAATAAATAAATATATATATATAATAATAATATTACATAAAATATTATTAATATATATATATAAAAACTATAGTATTATTGTTCAAAACTTTAATTAAACTTCAAAGAACTTTAATTAAAATAAAATATATTAATTAAAATGTAATTTTAATTGTTAAGACCATGCAGATTCAACTAGAGGACTCCGAGAGCTTCTTGAAGACTATGTCTTGACCTCGGTGCTGGTGGTTTTCTTTCTCTGTTTTTCTTCCAACATTTTTTGCTTTTTGTTATGTAGGTGCTTATTGCTAAATTTGGGAGTTGTCCCTTTGTAGCCTGCTCCTCTCTTTGGGGGTCTTCATGCTTATCTCTCTTCTCTTTTGTAATAGGGTTTCGGGGCCCCTTCAAAACCTATTTTTATTGTAATAAAAAAAGAAGAAGTAATTTTAATAATAAAATAAAATTTATTATTAAAAAAAAACAAAACACACGTTTAAACTAAATATAATTTATTTTTTTATAGAAAAAATCAAAAAAGCAAATTACGGGGGGTGTCTTGGCCCCACCCCCTTTACTCCCGCGGGCCCTTTCATAAAGGGAGTCCTCCGCAGCCCCCATGACACCCGCGGGTGGAAACATAGATATGAGGGGGGGAGTGCGGTGGCCCCGCCACCCACCTCCCTTTCATTTTTTTTTTTAAATTCCTTTTTAAAAATATAAACTTTATATATATATATATATATATATATATATATATATATATTATGTGTGTAAG
>MU227699.1:1499363-1510182 GCA_018584345.1 Thuja plicata
TAATTCATTTCCTTTTTCAACAAATAAAGTGCTTTAAGTGGGGATTTTTATTTATTTAATTAAAAGAGGGGTTTTTCATTCAACTAAATAAATTAGAAGAATTTTATTTAATTAAATGGGGGAAATTAAATTTAATTAAATAAGAGGAATTTAATTAAAAGGGAGATTAAATATTTTAATTAAATAAGAGAAATTTTATTTAATTAAAAGAGAGATTAAATCTTTTAATTAGATAAAAATGATCAAACCTTAGGAAATATTGAATTGATTATGATTTGATCAAGGAAATTGATATAATTGATATTGTTGATATTTGAAAATATTGATTTAGGGATTTGATAAATTGAGAAATGGGGCCCAAAGTCTAGGCGACCATTTTAGGGTGCATACACTCATGATTAGAATCCTTGTCTGTATGAAAGGATTACCAAGCCACATAGAGTCACTTGGGGGCCAGGGCCAGTTGGGCTACTAGGGTAATTCAAGGGTGGACTTATGTGATGACACTTCGCTATATGTGTTCTAGGTTCCTATGTAAGTTTTTGGTACACTTTTTTTGTCTCTTGATCTTTATACTTAAAACCTTGGTATTTTATTCTTATCTTTTTATCTAGTGTACCTTTGCATTAGTATTTCTTGTTGATTGTTTCCCTGGTGGGGTGTTACATTGCAATTTTCCAATCATGGATTTGTAGTTGGTCTGATCTACCTCTTTTGAATCATCATCTTTAGACAATTTTTGTCTAGTTTGGTTTGGAATCTTCCATTCCAAATTTATTGAGTATCTCCTTGATGTATTTTGACTAAGTAATATAGATACCATCCTTCATTTGATGAACTTGTAACCCAAAAAAGAATTTGATTTCACCAAACATAGACATGTAAAACTCTTTACTCATAGCTACAAAGAATGCTTTGTATAAGTCATCATATCTAGTGAATAATATGTCTTAACAAATATCTCTTCTAACAATATTTTGTTCTGAGGTCCTTCTTTGATGTACAAGCTATTATTATCATTAGTTATCTAAAAACCAATACTTACTAGGTATCCATGCTGTCTTTCATACTAGGCTCTAGGCACTTGCTTCAGTCCATATAAAGCTTGGTGCAGTTTGCAAACCATATTACTTCTACTAGGATCAACAAATCCTTCAGGTTTCTCATTGTAGACTTCCTCTTCAATAATTCCATTCAAAAATGAAGATTTCACATCCATTTGATATAATTTGTATCCTTTATGTGCAACATAAGCCAGAAGAGTTCTGACTCCTTCAAGTCTTGCAATAGGAGAAAAGGTTTCTCCATAATCAATACCCTCTTCTTGTGCATATCCTTTACAAACTAGTCTTGCCTTGTTCCTAGAAACTTCATCATTTTCTTTCATCTTGTTTCTAAAAAATCACTTGGTTCTAATCACATTCTTGTCTTTTGGTCTAGGTACAAGAGTCTAGGTTTTTTTCTTCTCAATATGCTCAATTTCCTCATTCATGGATTCTATCCAACTCTCATCATTCAATGCATCTTTAATAGTTTTGTTAATATTCACTAAGTAAACATATACCTTTGAGTTTGTTTCTTGTCATTACTCCTTCTGTCTGATCTCCAATTATTTTCTCATGTGCATGATTCCTTTTGACATACTTGGAAAGTACAAGATAATTCAATCTTGATTCTAAACTTGATCCACTAGGTCTATCATGCTCAAGCATTCTTTCCTGTTCTTCTATCTGATGCTCAGGTTCCACTATCTATGACTCGGGTCCCTCTATCTGAGACTGGATTCCTTTTGTCTGTGACTTAGTCTCTTCTACCAGTAGCTCAGGTTGCACAGTTTGCATCTTAGGTTGCACAGGTTGTGCTAATATATTTAGTGGTTGACAGTTCTACTGTCTAATTACCATTTCTCGAGTCATAGATATAGTATCAAGTTCATGGTACACAAAGTTCCTATAGTATTCAGGCTCTTTTATGCAATATTCTTCACATCTTTCTACAAACTCATCAATCTTGACATGTACACTTTCTATGAATTTATGAGTAGCATGATTTAGACATTTGTATGCTTTGATTTTACATGAGTAGCCTAGGAATATACCTTCATCACTTTTTGCATCTAGTTTTCCATTTCTTTCTTCCTTCAATATGTAACATCTACTTCCAAATACTTTGAAATAATAAAAATTAGGTTTATAGCCACACCATAATTCAAAAGGTGTCTGGTCACTACCTTTCTTCAGTTGAACTTGGTCTAAGGTGAACACATTAGTGCTGATGGCCTCCTTCTAGTATTTGGCAGCAACATTCTTTTCAATCATTAGGGTTCTAGCACAATCCATAATGGATCTATTTCTTCTTTCTACTATTCCATTTTTTTGTGGTGTACCATGGTTAGATACCTTTCTTTTGAATCCTCTTTCATTACAAAATTCCTTGAACTCATTAGAAATGAATTCACCTCCTCTATTAGATCTTAGGCATTTTAGTTTCTTTCCTGTTTCCTTTTCAACTATGACAAGATACCATTTGAATTTATGAAAAGCTTCTGATTTTTCTCTAAGAAACATAACAGTCATCACTCTGGAATGATCATCAAAAAATAGAATAAAATACTTCTCTCCAGTGTAATTTGTTGCCCCAATTGGTCCACACAGATTAGTATGTACTAATTCCAAGACTTCATCAGTATTGTAATTCTTTCTTTTGAGACTTGTCTTTCTTATCTTTCTAATTTGACATTGTTTTCATGCTGCTAACTCAGGTTTATTCAAAATAGGAATACCTCTAACTCTCTTGTTCTTGATTATGTTGACCAAGTTATCAAAATTAACATGAGACAACCTTTTATGCCATAGCCAAATCTCTTCTACTTGTGCAATAAAGCATGAACTTTCAGTGAGATCAAGATAGAATAAATTACATTTTATTTTCCTGCCAGTTCCAACTAGGTTCCCTTTACCATCTAGGAGCTTGGCCTTACCATTCATTAATTCTACCTTGAAACCAATGTTGTTTAGCTATGCTACACTGAGTTGATTTTTCCTTAGTCCTTCAACCCAATAAGCATTATCACATTTGATTCCTTTAGTCAGAGTAATGAAACCTTTTCCTTTCACATAGCAGGGTTCTTCATTCCCAAAACTGACACTCCCACCATCATAGTTCTCAAGATGTTCAAATTTGGTCTTATCACCAGTCATGTGATGAGAACAACCACTATCAATTATCCATGTGTCATTTTTACTAATATGTGAGAAAATTTCTATCTTTTCATCTTCTTCATCTGACCCATCCTTAATAGAAATATGACAAGACTTATTACCTTTGTCCTTGTCAATCTTGTATTAATTTAAATCTTTCTTGCCTTTGTACTTGTTGAACTTTTTCTCATCTTTGTCTTCTTTGTTTTGACACTTGGTAGCAATGTGACCAACCTCATTGCAAGAAAAACAAATCAATGGTATTCTTCCTTTGTATTTCCCTTTGGCAGGTCTCCTTGCAAGTAATGCTTCAATGACATCTAGATCTTCATCATCAAATTCATCATCACTATCACTTTCAATCTGTTACCCTTTTGAGTATCTATCCTTCTTACCAAGGTTTAATTTAGCTTTGAATGCAGACTCAAAATTGCTAGGGTTAGGAGAATAATTGTCAAAATTGCCCAGATCAAAAGTTGTAATCCTTTGAACTAATGTATCTAGAGTTATATCCTTATTGCACCTCATCTCTTGAATAGATGAAACTCTAATAGTATAGATAGGAAGTAAAGTTATTAATACCTTGCTGACCACTATTGTATCTTCAATTATTTCTCCTGTAGCTCTAATGACACTGACAATTTTCTTGATTCTTTCACTGTATTTTGTAATGTCTTCTCCTTCTTTCATTTTCATTTGATCAAATTGACCTCTGAGACTTTTTGATTTGTCCCTCTTTACATTGACATCTCTAGCATGAATATCCAGTAATTTCTTCCACATATCATATGTTGTAGGGTAGTCCTTGACTTCATCAAATTTTGAGTAGCTGAGTGAAGAAGATATATCAATCATCATTATGTTATGAAGCTTTCATTCCATCATCTATTACACAGTCATAACTGTTGTTGTTTTTACATATTTTCTATCCAAAAATTGCAAACTAGCATCTCCAATAGTAGATAGATGTAGCCTCATAATCTCTTTCCACACATGGAAGTTGTCTTTGTTTATCTTTGGGATCTCCCTTTTGTAAGGCATCTCTGATCTTTAGCTTAGGCCTTGAAACCTTCTCTAAAAGCACTTCCAGCTCTGATACCAATTGTTGGAAAAGAGATGAGTAACTGAGAAGGGAGGGGTGAATTAGTTACTACAAAACAAATCCCTTGTCCCTTAGATGTCTTAAACAATATATCACTTTCACTTGGTCAATTAAGATATTATGCTGTAACTCAGGTGAAAAAGAAATATTTATAATATCTAATGTAATTATACTTTAGTGTTTATGTGTAGAAACATAAAGCATGAAACAAATAACATGTACATAGGTGACACCAAGATTTAACATGGAAACCCAATATAGGAAAACTACCAATGTAACTAGTTACTATTTTTCACTCTTATGAAGTAAGCCCTGTTAGGAGCTAACCTTGTTAAAGGTTACAAAACACACTGTTAGGTGTGACTGTGTTAAAGGATTTAAATCACCCTGTAAGGAGTGGCCTTGTTATAGGTCTTAAAACACTTCAACATAGAAATGCTACCTTGTGAGAGGATTTACAAAAAGACTATTAAGTCTACTCTGTTAAGAGATTTGAGATCACTCCTACAATTGTTAGAAAGTAACAATGAATTGACTTGTATGTGTAAGAAACTATATTTGTTGATTTAGATCTCTATTCTAGTTTAACTAGATCCTCACTGATCAAATATTCTACTGCAGCTCCGAGTGTTGTGTCCTCAATCAAAATCCCATCTGATTTTTCCTTCACTCTTCATATCACAAAATTCCACACACTTTTCTTTTTCCACTTGCTTGCTCACATTCGATCCAAACTTGACCTTTCATATATATGATAAGCCCTACCAAACTGGCTTGAATATACTGTTAGATTAATAGTACATTTTTCTTTATAATTAAATCACTTTAGTTTAATTATTAAAGGTCACTATTATTCTATTCACTTAAGCTTGTCATTTGTTGGTGCATAATAATTAATATGTTTATTAATTATTAATGCACAAACCTAGCTTTTTCTGGCTTTAGGGTTTCTTACCTTATATGCTTCTTTTGTAATTATTGTTCATTCACTTTTTAGGAAATATAATTTTTCTCACTCCGTTGAGATTTTCCAAGGCTTCTGTCTATGTGGTTTCCATTCAGCATTAGGTATTTGCATGCAGGTGTTCTTGGCAAGCTGTGAAGTTGGATTTCTCAACTTCTACATGGTATCAGAGCTAAGGTCATAGGTTCCAACTCCATGCATGTCCTAAGGGTGGGATTGTTGCAAGGTGTGCACCCTTGGTCTCGGTTAGGTCATGTAGTGGTTGGTGACAAGGGTTTAACCACCTCCTATGGATTCTATAAGTCAAGTGGTTGTATCAGGCATTGACAGGTCAATCTTTTGGTGCAACAACAACCACCCAATCTAACAATTGGTATCAAAGCCACCCTTTCGCTACCTGGTTTGAAGGTTTTTGAAGCTGTGATTTGAAGATGACAGCCATAGCTTCTTTGGGGTTTTTCTATCACTTTGAAGGAGGCACTATTTTTTGGAGCCATTTGAGCAAAAATAGACTCCACCATTGCGTTTAGAAGGCCTGAGAGAGTCAAAATACCTATAAAATTTGCTAGTTTTGGTCACAGTGACCCCAGAGGAAAAAAAATTAACCTCATAGGCCGTACGACTCGAAAAACAAAGTGAAAAAAAAATAAAAAAATGGTTTTTTAATAGTTTTTTGGGGTTTCCAGAGTGCACCTCCAACATGCCACCCTGGCACCACCCTACAGCCACCCCGGCCCAGCTCACCTTGGCTTGTGCCGCCCACCGGCCGCAGTCTCTAGCGGAGCAGCTCCACCACTGGCAACTTCACCAGCCACCACGCTGCCACCTGGGAACCGCCCAGGAGTATCCCACTAGCCATCGCCACCGGCATTTGTCACCAGCCCACCACCAGGTTCTCTGCCAGCTGCTAGGTGACATCATTGCTGACGTCACCAGCCGTAAAAGTTTTTTTCCGATGGGTTTTTAAAATTTTTGGCCATTTTTTGAAATTTTTAGTGACTGAAATTTTTTTCCGGTGACAGCCTCGACAGCCATCAATTTTTTTCCAGTGGACAGTGATGGGCGTTTGAACGTCAAATTTTGTCTAGTGTCTGGTTTTTTCCAGAGAGTTGGTTTTTGGAGGGTTTGTTGACCGTAACTTGAGCATACAGTGTCCATTTTTGAAAAATGAAATATTGCCAGAAAGATGTTTCCAAGACAGACATGATGATGCTAGTATTTTTTGTTGATTCAGGCGTTTGAGCTCCTACTTTTGGCATTGAAGTAGAGGCTTCTGTTTCCTCTCTCTCTGCATCTGGCGTCTAGGTTTTCTTCTCATTTTTTGTGCTTTCAGTAGTTGTTTATTTTCTATACAGGGGATAGAATCATACATTATGGGGGGTGCCTTTTTCTTTCTGTCATTTACTTTTAGAAAACAACCCTTCTACTTCTATCTTTTTCTTCTCTCAATGTCGAACCCCTCTATGGCCTGGCTGACACCACACAATTACCACACCTGGAAAGCACACATGACCAGGCTACTCATGTCATGTGGCTCATGGTCATGTCTAGATGAAAATCAACCTGTCCTGCAACATCTTTTTGAGGTTCTTTAGCACAGGAATAAAATGGATGAAGCCATGGGCTTGATTGCACTAAACATTTACGATAGTCTCCTCTTTCACCTGGATGGTTTGACAACTCCTAGGGCCATTTGGGGCAAGTTTTCAGATTTGTTTGGCATAGTGAATGAGTTCCTAGCACTACAGCTTGATGCAGAGATGACCACTTTGACTCCTACCAACTTTCCCACTATGGAGGACTTCTTGATGAAGTTCAAATCTCTGCGGTTAGTTTTGTAGGGATGTGGGAGAAACAAGACCGATGATGAGTGTATCTTCCTGATACTATCAAAGTTGAGAGGACAGTATCAGATCTTTTCTTCTACTTTCTACTCCACCATGGATGCTTTGGGTACTAGATATACCATGCCTTCATTCAAGACATTCTGTGATCGGTTGACATAGGAACAGGCAAAGATCCAACATATGGATGCTTCTGGTTCTTCTAGCCAAGCATTGGTTGCTCAGTCTTCACAGGGGAAACCAAAATAGAAAGCCAAACCAAAGAAAGATTCAGTAGGCAATGAGTATTCCTCCAAACGTACATAGAAAAATGATTCAAAACCTCTAGCTAACCCTTCCAAGGGTAAATCTTCTTCGAAGTCTATTGAGTCTACCTCCAAGACTAAGAAGAAATCAATTGAGACCTGCAGTTTTTGTGGAAAGGATGGACATCCTATTTCTAGGTGCTGGAAACATTTGGAGGCTTTAGAGGAAGCCATGTAGGCACATCACATTTCAGCTCCTTAGTCCACATCCTCCCCTACAGGGAAAGGTCATGCTCTTACTGCACGAGCTATGACTTCTGGGCCCACCTGGATTCTTGATTTCGGTGCCTCTCACCACATGACTCACACTCAGTAGTTGGTCACCTCACTTGCCCCTTGTGCTACTTCATAGATTGCTGTTGGGAACTCATCTCATCTTTCTATTTTGGGTTCTCGTTCTATTACATTAGCTGGGGGTTCTCTTCAGGATGTTCTCTTTGTCCCTAACATTTTGACAAACCTACTATCTATCTATCAGATTTGCCACTCTGGCTCTGGTAAGATAGTTGATTTCTCACCACATGATGTGGTTATTCGGGACTTACATGATTCCGACATGATTGTGGCTACTGGGAGTGTTGACACTGCATCTTGCCTATATAGATTTGATGGATTTGAGTCTTCTACTGACACAGGTTCCTATCTTATAGCACATGCAGATTCAGTGAGAAAACTTTGGCATGAGCGTTTGGGCCATGTCAATTACAAATATCTTCAATACATGAGCACATAGGCACTTGTTCTTGGGATTCCATAGATTACTTGCACTGATGGGGTTTGTTAGGGTTGTGTTCTTGGCAAACAACATAGGGATCCTTTTCCTCACGGATGGGCTACTCATGCTTTGGCACCATTGGAGTTTATTCATAGTGACCTCATGTCATTTCCCACTCCTTTTTCTGGTGCCGAATATGTGCTTACTTTCATTGATGACTTCTCCAGGTGCACATGGGTGTAATTTTTGAAGTACAATTCTGATGTCTTTGATTCATTTTGAGTCTTTAAGACATTTGTGGAGAAGCAATCTGGTCTTTCTATTTGCTAGATACACATAGATAATGGGGGGGAGTATGTGAACCAAAATTTCAGGGATTTTTGCTCTGAACATGGTCTTCAACATCAGTTTTTAGTTCCCTACACCCCTCAATAGAATGGTGTGGTAGAGAGAAAGAACAAAACACTTCAGGAGATGACTAATTGTATGGTACAGTCCAGGTCCATGGATTTGTCCTTTTGGGTAGAGGTAGTCAATTGTGCCAACTATATTTAGAATCAGATACCTCATAAGGCAATTTGACATATGACTCCTGAGGAGGCTTGGTCTCATGTCAAGCCTGATGTATCTTCATTCTGAGTTTTTGGTAGTGAAGCATGGGCATTTGTGCCTAACGCTCAGAGGAGAGCGATGGAGTGGAAGAGTTGACACCTCATTTTTGTTGGCTAATGCAAGGATGTTAAGGCATATAGGTTGTTTGATCCTGATTCTAGAGAGGTCCTATTTTGATGGGATGTCCAGTTTGATGAGTGCCTTCCTACAGTAGATACCCCGCTTTCAAAGTCTACTTCACTTACCACTACTCCCTCATCTCTTCCAGCTTTGTTTTAGGATGATGAGGATGATGATCTTGGTGATCCCAATTTACCTCCACCACAGGATCCTCCACAGATGCCTCGATGGGCTCGTGTTATAGTTGATGCTGCAGGATCTCTGGCTAGTGACCCTTCCACTTCCCATTGCACCCGGTCTCATATTGCGGGTTCCAGTCTTCTGAGTCATGCTATATGTGGCGATCCTCAGACATTTGTGGTAGCAACATGACATACTAAGTGGGATAGTGCTATGGAGGAGGAGTATTCTTCTTTGATGAAGAATCATACTTGAGATCTTTGTTCTCTTCCTAAGGGAAGAAAGTTAGTGTGATGCAAGTGGTTGTTTCATACTAAGTTTGTTGCTGATGGTTCTATAGATAAGTACAAGGCATGTCTTGTTGTGAAGGGTTTTTCACAGGTTGAGGGTATTGATTACACTGAGACATTTTCCCCTGTCACCAAGATGAACTCTATTCACCTTGTCTTATCCCTCACAGCCTCTCAGGGATGGCCCATTTTTTAGATGGATGTGAAGAGTGCTTTCTTACATGATGATCTTACTGAGGAGATTTACATGGAGCAGCCTTAGGGATTTGTGCAGGATTCCTCATTGGTTTGCAGACTTTGGCATTCTTTGTATGGTCTCAAACAGGCCCCTCAGGCTTGCTATGAGAAGATGGACTCCTTTCTGCTCTCTACAGGATTCACACACTATCATTCCGATCCTACAGTCTACATTTAACATCTTGAGGATGAGGTTTTGATCCTTGTGCTATATGTCGATGATCTTCTCATCACAGGTAGCTCATCTTCTATGATTTAGGATGTTCAATGCGCATTGATGGAGCAGTTTGAGATGACAGACCTTGGTCTATTACACTTCTTTCTGGGTCTATATATTGTTCAGTCCCCTACTGGGATCTTTGTTTACCAGTAGAAGTATGCTCTTGACATGCTTCAGCACTTTGATATGCTTGATTGCAAGCCTGCTCCCACACCTTTTCAGTTGGGTGTTACTTTTTCTACCTCTTTCACTTTGCCTTTAGTGGATTCTACATTGTATCGATAGTTGGTTGGTAGTTTGTTATAACTGACACACACTCATCTTGATCTCTCCTTCGCAGTTGGTCTAGTCTCTCGGTTCTCACATGAGCCTCATGAGAGTCATTGGCATGTTGCCAAGAATATTTTGACATACATTCAGGGCACACTTATGTATGGCATTCACTACACATAGGGGCTTCTCACATTGTTGGCTACACTGACTCAGATTGGGCTGGTGATGTTGATGATCAGAAGTCTACTTCTGGCTTTTTTTTTGTCTTGGCTCTGGTCCTATCACATGGTTGTGCAAGAAGCAAAATGCTCACACACTTTCATCTACAGAGGCTGAGTATAGATCAGCAGTGTATGCTAGTCAGGAGATTCTCTGGCTTTGACAGTTGATGATTGAGTTTGGCTTTCCTCCTGATCGTCCCACTATTATGTGGTGCAATAATCAGAGTGTTATTCACATTTCTCGCAACCCATTGGAGCATCAATGCACCAAACACATTGAGCTTCATATGCATTTCATTCATCAGCAGATTTAGGATGGTGTTCTCACTTTGGAGTACATTCCTACGGACACACAGGTTGTTGACATCTTCACCAAACCTTTTGCATCTCTGCGCTATCTTCAGTTGCGTTCTATGCTTGGGGTGACAGAAGTTGTCCTTGGGGGGTCTTGATGAGGCCTTCCTTCCTTCATGTTTTTTTAGCATGTGTGTTTTATCTCTTTTTGGAGAGGGGTTTTTCCCACTGGGTTTTCTCCT
>MU227699.1:1510316-1547564 GCA_018584345.1 Thuja plicata
TATAATTAAATCACTTCAGTTTAATTATTAAAGGTCACTATTATTCTATTCACTTAAGCTTGTCATTTGTAGGTGCATAATAATTAATATGTTTATTAATTATTAATGCACAAACCTAGCTTTTTCTATCTTTAGGGTTTCTTACCTTATATGCCACTTTTATAATTATTGTTCATTCACTTTTTGGGAAATATAATTTTTCTCTCACTCCGTTGAGATTTTCCAAGGCTTTTGTCTCTGTGGTTTCCATTCAACATTAGGTATTTGCATGCAGGTGTTCTTGGTGAGCTGTGAAGTTGGATCTCTCAACTTCTACATATACTTCTAAATAAATAATAAATCACAATTCAGTTGACCTTATATAACCAATTAATTATAAAATGTAAACCACTATTAGTCAGATGACACTAAATAATCAACTCAGTCAACACTGATTTTTTTCAATGACCGACCATGACCAAAATGCCCAAGTGACTCGGTCAACATAGAACATCTTCAATGCCTGACTGGTCTCGGTTAACACTAAAAAACTCTTTCTATTCACTAACTGTGCTTGGTTTGAATGTAGACATTTTTTTAACATCACTACATAAGTGCATATACATGTGTAACATCAATGACAATAAACAATTGAATAATTGTCTTCAACATCTTTGTCAACTTGAGCTTGCTTATAGCTTCCTCTGATATTATGTTTTTCTGTGGAGCTCGAATCCACTATCACTTTGCAAACTTTCCCAAGGATTTTACATCTGATCCTAAACATTTCTCTTCTATGCTTGGGCTCATCCTTAATTGGTTGTCTAATCAGAACCCTTCTTAACATCAAGTTCTTTCCCATCTCTTATTCAATGTGATCAACCTCTGGAGTCTTGACACTTGTTGTGTCCTATTAAGCATACACAATCCTCTTGTTATTTTTAGAGGAAGTGGGCTTATCCAAGAACCTATAGGGAGGGTGACCCAACTGTGGATGAACCAACTTTCCATAGTTGTAATATTTCATACTTGCAAAGTATGAGTTGCTTCTTCCTAGACCCCTTCCTCTATTGGAGCCTCCTTGAGCACCTCTTCCTCTGGTATAACCCCCTTGGAGTAGTTTCACCACCATAATCTATCAACTTAGTTTCTCCCTAATTTCTTTGCTCATTACCCTTGCCTTGATAACCTCCTCTATGACCACCTTGGTCTCTTCCTCTACCTCTTCCTCTGGTATTGGAGTCTCCTTTCTTCTTTTTCCTCTCTTCCACCTTAAGATCTAATTGGTGACACTTTTGAACAGTGTTTGGACTCCACAAATTTATCTCCTCTTGGATATTCCACTTTAAACCACCCAAGTATCTATCTACCTTGATAGGTTCCTCTTCTTGAATCTTGGACCTAAGGCATAACTTCTAAAACTCCTCTGTATAAGAGGCTACATCCAAGTCCTTTTGTTTCAAACCTTGTCTCTTTCTATGAAGTTGAATTTCATAGTCTTCAAGAAAATAGTTCTCCTTTACCTTGGTCACCATGGCTTTCTAGTTGGCTATGGGTTGTTTACCCATCCTAACTCTTTCATCTTGTAGATACTTCCACCATGTCAATGCTGACCCTTTGAGTCTTGACTTTGCCACTTTTAGTTTTTGTGCCTCAGTGACACCTTCATATTCGATATGGTTATCCATCCCCTCAATCCACTCCACTACTACTTCTATTTCCATCTTTCCACTAAATAGTGGTACTCCTTCCAATGCCTTTCCTCCTAGGGATTTTATGGCTTTCAAGAATGGTTCCTCATTCAAAATAGGGTCTGCTTTGGGGATGACATCCTCCTCAACAATATGTTTTCCTCTGTCACTGCTCTTAATCACTTTTCCTTTATCTTTGACATCAACTACTTCTTGTAGATTTATCCTCATTTCTTCTAGGGCCTCTTCAAGGAGTCTTTTCTTCTCATTTTTCTCACCCATTTCCTTAGCTAGCTCTACATTAGTCACCATACTGATCTCCCCTACTGATTCACTAGTATTTAGAGACATACACCAACTCCCAAATCTTTATTTTTCTCTGATACCAATCTAATGTAATGACAAGTCTTGATTCTTCTAACTCTATCTTCTCCTAGGTTATCCTATAGGCCACTTTTGTAGCCTATTAGGGTTCTTATCTAACCCTTATCTCCCAAGGATTCTTCAATCAAATCCTTCTTCCCTTCAACTTATCAACACCAACTAGGACATCAACTCAATCAATCTTAAGCTTCATGGTCTTCTTCTTTCTGCTTCATGCCAAGTGATCCAAAAAGGATATCACTATCCCACCATGGAGAGGAAGGTCCAAAACAAGGAAATTTCATCCCACACAATGCCTAACAACTTGGTTTGCAATGAATCCCTAAACGAGTTCAAGAACTTACTCCAAACTCACCAAAATAGGGCTACAAGCAATTAGGCCTAATTAGGAACCTTTCTACAAATAATTTGAGATTCTTCTTAACAAGATGAAAAACTAACTTCAAATCTTGACACCCTTTTTAAAGACCGAAAGGATTTTATAGGTCTTGCCTTCCAAAACTATCCATACAGAGGGTTGCTAATTTTAAGCCTATATTTAAGGGTTTCAACTTTCTCAGAGCATGTCCATTAGGGTTTTAAATTTAACCATGAATATATCACCACTAGAGCTTCCCATTGGATTTGGGGCTTCTCCACACACATGACCTCTTCTCAACATGCTTTTATTGAAGCAATCAATGCTTTCAATCACTCCTATTGCCTCTGTAATTCACTGTGATCCCTAGCCATACATCTCTGGCTCACCTGGGGAATCATTGAAAAAATGGCTTGCTTGCTTCCCAAGGTCCATCCTTCACTGTACAATATATAAAAGGAGTCATATTCCTAATCCCAAAGGCCCATACAGATACCACGATGGGAAGAGGAGCTATGACCCAATTTGCAAGAACGGTCTGGCTCAGACCAACGACAATGTAGAATCCAAAATATTTACAAGGAGTGCTTGAAATAAAACAAAAATATTAACTATCAAAACAAATAATCCAACAAACATATACCGTAACATATGCACAGGTTATAGTACCCAATCTAATCCATTAAAATTCAATTTGTAAAGAAAAACATAAAACACTACTCAAAACTTGCTTGTTCATTAATGGATCTTTCTCCAAAAAATTTTCCAACCCCATAAAAAGGTTGAGGAAAACCTTATATAGTTGACCCTAACCCAAACTCAATGGTTTCATACTGTTAGAAACCCAAATGCTCAAAAATGCATAATTGCAAGAAATGTTGTCAACGTTGTCAATGACAATATTGACAACTTTTACAACTTTGTGAATCTTGCATTCTAACTTTGTCAACTCACCATGGAACTTATCCAAATGCACCATCATTCCTATTAGACATCAAATTATCCCTCCTAGACTCTAACAAGCATAAAAACCAAGATTTCATCATTTTGGAACATATACCTAGTTTGGACAAATCATTGCTTCTTAACCTCAAATGATCTAGTTATATCTCCTAATCAAATCCACACATCCTAGGATCTATCGAATCCTATTATTTCACTAGTATCTTGGCTAAGATCACTACAAGAAAAAAAAACTAGGAGCCCTAGGTTATCATCTATCCTTACCTAGGTGCTCCTACACCACTTAATCAAAGTAGTACAACCAAAGAAAGCATGCTTACCTCTATTAGATTATGAATTAGACATTAATGTTTCTTCAGAAGCTATTGATAAATTGTTGAATGAACCATTTGATCAATCTTCTATGAGATTTGGCACATATGATGAAGCCAAGACTAGAATATCCATTGGTCTACAAGTATAGAAAATAACAAGGAAGAAGACCAAAATTGTTAAATCACTGAAGAGGAAACTTGCAATCAAAGATGAGCATTTGGACAAATCAGAAGATAAAACCAAAGAGAAGAATTCAATCAGTCAAGGATAATAACTTGAACATGATACTGATGCCACCAAATTAGATGAACCACAAGTTAAGGCACCTAAGGCCAAAAGGGGAAAAGGTATAAAGACCGAGTCTCCACCAAAGACTCGATCACAATCAGTGACTAAGGATTCAATACCTTTGAAGAAAGGTATTGTAAAGATCACAAGACCCTCACCAAAGTTCACATACCAAAAAAGGAAATAGAAGGGAACAAACAATAATACTTCACCGAGATAGAGGAAGAGATATGTAAGGAACAAGGATGAAAAGGATGATTCTGATGAAAATCCTGATCAATTTAAAGTTATCCATAACAAACTGTCACAGACTATTGATCAAATTATAGAGGCAATCACATCAACCAGACAACTAGGACATCCTAAGATACATGCATATGAAGATCTATCTACAAAGAATAAAGATAAACTTGAAGAATAAATCATAGGTATGA
The DNA here is from genome assembly GCA_018584345.1 of Thuja plicata. NCBI lineage: Eukaryota > Viridiplantae > Streptophyta > Pinopsida > Cupressales > Cupressaceae > Thuja > Thuja plicata. Next base: position 1,514,729 of record MU227699.1, read on the forward strand.
TTATCAACTTCAAACAAGTTCTAGTTGAATTTTCTACTCGCATTCCCTCTGAATTGTATGATAAGATATCAACACATTGGTCATATGCATTGAATACCAAGTAATAGATGAGAGAGGCAGTTCTTAGTCTAATTAAATTAGATTATACAGTTGAGAAAATTCATAGTTTGATGCAGTAGTATGCCAAGGAATTTACTAAGAAGGAAAGGAAATTAAATATCTTGCAAGGAAACTTGAAGGAAGTGGATATTGATAGCTCACCAAAATATATAATAAAATACTAAATCTACCTCAAGAATAGGTTCTTGTCATGTTTTGAACCTCTCCCACATCCTTGGAGGTTGGTAAGATTTGCATTTTCCCAAAATAGAAACTTTGGCATATGTTGCCAAAAAGTTGTCTTTTTGCAAAATGTTGCATGAACAACTTTTGCAAAATATTGCTCAAAGAATGAAAACTCCATTGTAACCAACCACACCAAATTATTGAAGCATCTTTAACACTTAGATGATGCTATTAGATGATTTGATGCCTTCGAGGAAGGTTAGAACTTACTATGTATGGAGCTTGATGCTTAGAGGAGGAAATAAAAGTTTTTTGAGTTATTTTGATAGTGTACGACTTGGTACAGATTAATCTTGTGGATACAGTTGTAGAACTTGGTGATGTATTGAGTTCCTTAACCATTCCAATTGTTTTGGTGGATTTTGTTAAAAGTTATAGATTTTACTTGCTCACTGCCTGAGAAACCAAAGCTTACTAGGTCAGTCACAAAGATGTGATCCTAAGTTGAGAGTTATCTAGTGGATTTACTTGGCCACTTGGAAAATAAAAGTTAGGATCATGTTCCTTAAGAATCCTAAAGCTCAAACACTCAAAGTTATTCCTTAGATTTTTGAGACAAAGCCCTAGATAAATTATCTCTATGCAATTAGCCTAGCTCTTTAGTACAATCACATGCATGTGCGATATATGTTTGGGAGGATCGAACTAAGGGTGGTTCTAGAATATTTTGGGGTAAAGGAAGCCATTTAAGCCATTAAATTTACTCTATGAACCCACATTCAACAACTTTTTAACAAACCAAGCCTAATCTAGCTAATTAGGCATGTGTGCTTTGTGAGAGTTCAGGGGTGTTGGAGTGGAGTGAAGTGCTAAGGATTTGAGGGGTTTCAAAACTCCATAAAGCGTGTCTAGAACCATAGTCAGATCAATTATATCCTTTTACAGTTGAAATTTAAGTCTAAAAAACCCTCTGGAAAGGACTACAAGGAATCCTAGGCCATTTAGGGTTTGACCATCCTTGGGTCTACAAGACTGAATTCATTGGTGGATTCTCTACCCTTAGGGTCTAGTTAAAGTCTTCAATCACTTAGATCAGGAGTTCTAAGTCTTTGGTGAATATTTATGTTATTGTGCTTGGTTAGGGAAGGTGTCCCTAAAATAGAAGTTGCAAATTTCTACATCTTGGTTTGGAGAGTCAAGAGGGGATTTGGGTAGTGTATTGGTCGCTTAAACAAGTTAGGAATCACCCTAGGTAGACATGGGTGGAGTTAGAATGTTAAAGAAATAAGTTTGAAGAGGGGATAAGGAGTTGGAGCCCATCAAGTTTTTCTTGTAGTGATCTCTGCATCAAGTGGTATCAGAGCTTGCTAAGATCTTGGAAGAAGTGAAAAATGGGTGACAGAATAGAAATTTCTCAAGGAGAGGAAGTCCCTACTAGAATCACAAATGTGGAGTTGGCTAAAATTGTCAGAGAACAAGTAGCCAAGAAAAAGAAGATGGAAGAGGAGATAAATAAGTTGAAGGACCTCCAAACAGAGGAGGAGGGAGAAGATTCTAAAGAAGAAGAAGAGGAAGAAGAAGAGACAGTGCAGGATGAAACAAAGAACATACCAAGAGAGAAAGTCAAATTTATTGAATCTCTTGAGAGAGTTGGAAGGAGAGATTAGAAATTAGACATTCCCATGTTTTGTGGGAAAATGGATCTTGAAGAATGTATGTATTGGATAGAAGCCTTGGAGAATTATTTTGAATGTGACAGTATCTCTAAAAATCAGAAGGTCAAATTTGCAAAATCCAAAATGAAGGAACCTACATTAAGCTGGTGGAATTTTATACAAAATGAAAGGATGGAAGAGGAAAAGAACCCTATCTCAACATGGAAGAATATTTTAGTAGAGATCAAAAGATAGTTTGTGTGAGAAGACTATGAGATTACCCTTCATAAAAAGTTGCAAAATCTAAGACAAAAGGACCTTGATGTGAGTAGATATAATGAGGAGTTTCATAGAATTAACTTGAAGGCAAAAGTCCTAGAGAGTGAGAAACACAAGCTAGAAAGGTACCTAAATGGACTAAAATACAGTATTCAAGATGAAATGAGATTATTCAACCCTGAATCAGTATACAAGTGTTTTCAAATGGCACTAAAAACTGAATAAAAATAGAAGAGGAGAGGAGAGAAAAGTAATAGAGGAAGAGGGAATAATTTCAGAGGTAGGGGTAGGTTCAATGGCAGGGGTCCATTCCAAAGGAGTCAAGGGGAGTTTAGTAGTCATGATTTAGAAGGAGAGCACAATAATAGAGGCAACTTCAGAGGTAGGAGATCAAACAATAGATGGAGATTTGGTGGAAGAGGACCTAGTGTCTTCACAGGGAAATGTTTTACTTGTAATCAAATTGGACACCAGTCCTTTAGATGTCCTAAAAAGAGTGACACCAGTAGACAAGGAGGGGACAGAAGAGTAAAAATCAACCAAGAAGATGATAGCCAAAGTGTATCCTCCAATGATTTTGAAACTTCAAGGCCTGCAAATCCAAAACAAGGAGAATGTCTCATGATGCAAAGGACACTCCTAAGAGTACCTACTACTACAAAACCACCTCAAAGAAAGTCATTGTTAAGAAAAATTTACAAGGTGAACAATAAGGTATGCAAAGTTATAGTTGATTTTGGATCCACTAATAATATTGCATCTAGGGAGTTAGTCACTAAGTTAAAGTTTCATGTAATCCCTCATCCTTTCCCTTATAAGGCTTCTTGGTTGGCAAAAGAAAAAAAATATCATCAATGAACAAGTTTGGGTTGATTTCAAGGTAGGGGAGTATACAGATAGAGTTCTATGTGATATCATAGAGATGGATGCATGTAATTTGTTATTAGGTAGGCCTTGGCAATATGATGTAGATGCTAAGGTTGATAGAAATTCCAATGTCTATACTATAGTTAAGGATGGTGTTGAGTATGTGATGAACCCACTCCCTGATTGTGAGAAATAAAAACATGTTACTAGCACTTTCTTACATATATGGGAGAAGGAATTCATGAAGGTACTAAAAGAAAGGGATACACCTTGTTATGCCTTAGTAGTAAGGCCCAAAAATACACTAGTGAAAGAGCCAAAGGTCAAAGCTCCTACTAGGGAAATAGGCCCTGGTGGTACCCTAAATTTTTTGAATTCAGAAGTCCTAATCCATTATAAAGAATCAAGTTTATCCATACTAAAAAAATCAAAGGAAGGAATCTTTATGACACAAATAAATAGAACTAATTTATTGAAGCCTTTAGAAAATGATGGAATTTCAACTTGCTAAAAGTATGATGCCGATAGAGGTTGAAGATGGTCAAAATTTAAAAAACTAAAAATGACCCAGTTCGGGAAATCAAATTTACTATCTCCAACAGAAATATTAGCTTTTCACAAGGTGTTTTGGATTTTTGACTAAATCTAAATCCAAAAGTTAGGTAGTTACTTTTTAGTCAGTTTATTGTTTTTTCAAAATAATTTGTAATAAGGGTTGTGTCTTTTCACCCTAAAGATGTGTGAAAGAAACTCAAACACACATATATACATAATGTAAAATGTAAAGAGAAAGGACAATACAATATAATACAATTTCACATATTTGGATAGTTTTTAATCAACAAGTGTAACATGGACTTGGATGTACTATTTTTTTCAAAATTAATAAAGATAATTCCTTTTTCTTTCACATGTGTAATTATTTCATTATCATTTTACAATTAGTCCCTCACATAAATCAATAGAACTTCTTCAAAGTGATAGTTTGATGTGCATGCTTCCTAATCTGGTTCATAATCTTTATTATCAATTGGTTTTCTCATTTTGCATGGTTAAATTCTGTTGATTGAGGCCTCGGTCAATTGGTCTGTCATTTGAGAAGTCATAACCTTTTGAAATATCTCTAAATTTGTTTCAAGGTTGCATGTGCATTTCATAACACATTTGAAGTGATAAGTTTTCTTGTAAAACTGTCTCTGAGGTTGAACATAAGATTGGAATGATAGTGACTATTGCCCATGATAGAATAAGGCACTGGTATAATCATTATTTAGATTATAGTTATTTAGCTCATTGTTTATAGTTTTGTGATATCTTATCTATCTATTCATTTCAATTTACATACATATTCACTAAATATTCTTTCAATTACTCAAAGTATTTCAGTTTACATTTTATCCTATATTGCTTTCAGTTAGATTTCTTTCAAGTGCCTTTTCATACTTGAGAGAGAGGGTTTGAGGTGTATTCTATCTGCTATAAAAATCCTTAAGACTCGAAGAATAAGTTTAAGGTATAGGCCTACCAGCCTTGGTTCTGCAGAGCCAGAATTGTAGAGGGTTCAACCTTGCCTTGGTTGAATCTTGTTAGCTGGCCAAATAACTTGGGTTTCCCAACATTGGATTGGCAAGTCTGTAGGAAATCCAACCTATTGATTTGAGCACCAACAGATTGGTGCGTCTACTGGGGAGTTGTTCAAAAGAACATTTTTGTATTTTACCTAGAAGCTCTGGTGATATATTTAAGACTCTATTGGGAGAAAATAACTGAGAAGATAATAAGTATTTTCCTTCTAAAAAGAAGGTGGCAACTCTATTGAACAAAGCATTTCAGTCAGTGACTAAACTGAGGGAGAAAACTCAAAAGGAGATAGGAAGATAGCTTAGAAGGGATGAGAAATTATCTTTTAATTATTAACTAAAGATCTATTACATAATTTTTAAAATACTATTCAAAAGGTTTTTGATTCCTGTTATACTAGGCCTTTGGATCGTAGAAAGTTTCAATGCAGTTCTAATGAATTGTTTTCACAACTTTCAAAAAGGGTTCCTAAATTTTATGGAGATTATGATGAATCAACTCTTGATCATTTGGATGCTTTTCATATATTCCTTCATAATTATGAGGTCCATACAGAACATGATGCCATGAAGCCATTTGCATGGTCATTAAAAAATAATTCACAAGAAGAATATGAATCATTACGTACGCAGTCCATCTCATCATGGATATAGTTTGAGTAGTGGTTTCTTGATATGTTTTATGATGCCAGTGGTGAAGAAGAAAATATGTCTTATGAACAAAACATGTGCTTTGGACAGGAAAGAGAGCCAAATTATATTTTGGAGGAAGAATATTACATGTCCCCTTTGGATACATTCTTCAATTTGGAAATATATAAAGGTGAACCTGCACTACATTTGTTCATGAGAATGATAAAGATCTATCGGGAAATACCTTTAGATATCAGGCCTCGGGGAAGGGAATTGATGGATAAAATTTATGATTTAGGAATCTACCATGATTCTCAACTAATATTTTTTATTGAGAAAATATGTGAGGTATTGAGGGAAGAAAAGAATGATGACATAGAGGAATAAAATTTGGATCAGGTTCAAGAAGAATCTGTACATGATGAGATGTGTATGGAAACAGGTATCAATGACCATGATGACGAGGAAGAAGATCTTCTCAGTACAGAAGAAATCTCATATTTACTAGACATGGAATATCAAAAATGTGTTGAGAAGAGTGATCAAATTATTTTCTCAATGCACCATGAGAAGAAATTTGATAGATTAGTACATACTCAGGGGGTACTAGATGAAGAAGATGATAAATTTTAGGAATCAAATTACAGAAATGAAATAGAACAACATACAACATGTGAACACGAAGAAGTTTCAGATGAAATCTCTCATGGAGATATGCCTGAGTTCTCTATATCCTTGAATCCATTATTTGAAGAATATTTTCTATGCAAACAATTCCATCAACATCATGATAAAGACAGTGGGCCTAGTGATCATTTTGAAGATGATGGAACTCAAAATATGTATGGGGAAGTGTATTTAAAAAGTGAGACATGCATTATTTCATCCTATGAGAAGAAGTTGTATCAAACATGTGAAGATGAGATGGAATTAAACATACATAATGAAGAGAATGTGTTGAAGATTAGTTCTGAAAATTATCTGAGTATCCTATCAGATCAAATTCTTAATAAGAAGGAAGTTCCTAGATGTGAGTTATCTCCAAATCCTTTTTGTGAAGAGAAAAAAACATCTTGAGTATAGGGAAGATTGTGTACATAAAGGCATCCAAGCAAAAGATCTTAATCTAGTTACTTTTAGGGTTGATCAAATGCATGGGGATCTTCTTTTTAGCAAGGACTACAGTGCACCTACTGACTTTTCTAGGGGTAAAAAAAAGTCAAAGCATGCTAATAAAGCAATGAATGTTGTCCATGAGAATGGTGGCATCATATTTGGGAGATCCAAAGTATTACATGATTAGAATTATGTGTTTGATAGAGGAAAGTAGCAGTTTTTTTTTTTTTTTTTTTCGGGGGGTGCTTCGGACCACCCAATTTCACTTTGCATCAGATTAAGTGTGGATACTTGGTCTGCTTCTCCAGAGATAGCTGGAATCTCGCTATGCTCACATGGAGCATATGTCCCTAGAAAGAGCCACTGGTGGTACCCTAAATTTTTTGAATTTATAAATCCTAATCCATTATAAAGAATCAAGTTTTGCCAAACTAAAAAATCAAAGGAAGGAATCTTTATGACACAAATAAATAGAACTATCTAATCGAAGGCTTCAAAAAATGATGGAATTTGAACCTGCTACAAATATGATGCTGATAAAGGCTGAATATGGTCAAAATTTAAAAATCTAAAAATGACCCAGTTCGAGAAATCAAATTTTCTATCTCCACCAGAAATATTAGCTTTTCACAAGGTGTTTTGGGTTTTTGACCAAATCTAAATCCAAAAGTGAGCTAGTTATTTTTTAGTTAGATTATGGTTTTTTTCAAAATAACTTGTAATAAGGGTTGTGTTTTTTCACCCTAAAGAGGTGTGAAAGCAACACACACACACACACACACACACACACACACACACACACAGTAAAATTTAAAGAGAAAGGACAATACAATATAATACAATTTCACATATTTGGATAGATTTTAATCAACAAGTGTAACATGGACTTGGATGTACTATTTTTTCAAAATCAATAAAGATAAGTCCTTTTTATTTCACATGTGTAATTATTTCATTATCATTTTACAATTAGTCCCTCAGATAAATCAATAGAACTTCTTCAAAGTGATAGTTTGATGTGCATACTTCATGATCTGGTTCATAATCTATATTATCAATCAATTTTCTTATTTTGCATGGTTAAATTCTATTGATTGAGGCCTCAGTTGATTGGTCTGTTATTTAAGAAGTCACACCCTTTTGAAATATCTCTAAATTTGTTTCAAGGTTGCAAGCGCATTTCATAACACCTTAGAAGTGATAAGTTTTCTTGTAAAACTGTCTCTGAGGTTGAACATAAGATTGGAATGATAGTGACTCTATTGCCTGTGATAAAATAAGGCACTGGTCTAATAATTATTTGGATTATTGTTATTTAGTTCATTGTTTATAGTTTTGTGATATCTTATCTATCTGTTCATTTCAATTTACATACATATTTACTAAATATTCTTTCAATTACTAAAAGTATTTCAATTTACATTTTATGCTATATTGCTTTTAGTTAGATTTCTTTCAAGTGCCTTTCCATACTTGAGAGAGAGGGTTTGAGGTGTATTCTATCTTCTATAAAAATCCTTAAGACTTGAAGGATAAGTTTAAGGTATAGGCCTACTAGTCTTGGTTCTGTAGAGCTAGAATTACAGAGGGTTCAACCTTGCCTTGGTTGAATATTGTTAGTTGGCCAAATAACTTGGGTTTCCCAACATTGGATTGGCAAGTCTATAAGAAATCCAATCTATTGATTTGAGCACCAACAGTCCCAAAAGAGGTCAAAGCACTGTTAGACTAGTACAAGGGTATTATAGCTAAGAGCACACCAAAGTCTTTGCCACCTGAAAGGGAAGTAAGTCACTGTATAGACTTCATACCAGGGGCCACTCTTCTAAACAAAGAAACATATAAGATGACCCCTGAACAAAACCAAGAGATAGAAAGGCAAATTAAAGAATTGTTGTCAAAAGTCCTCATTAGGAAGAGTGTGAGTCCTTGTGATGTCCCTGCAGTCCTAGCACCAAAGAAAGAAGGCACATGGACTCTATGTATGGAATCTAGAGCAATCAATAGGATAACCATCAGATATAGGTTTCCTATGACTAGAATAGAGGATTTGATGGACTGTTTAGGGGTTGCAAGATAATACTCCAAGATAGAACTCAAGAGCGGTTACCATCAGATAAGCTTCAGAGAGGGATATGAATGGAAGACAACATTCAAGACCACAAAAGGCCTCTATGAATGTCTTGTGATGCCTTTTTGCCTCTCTAATTCTCCAAGCACCTTTATGAGATTGATGAATTAGGTATTGAATCCTTTTATTAACAAATTTGTTGTTGTATACCTTGATGACATTTTGATATTTAGCAGGAGTAGAGAAGAACACCTCAAGCATTTGGACATGGTGATGAGAAAACACCACGAGGAGAAATTGAAGATAAATATAGAGAACTGTGTATTAATTCAAGAAGAACTTGTGTTATTAGGTTTTGTGATATCCAAGAACATTCTCAAGATGGACCTTTCCAAGGTTGAAGCCATTCTAAATTGGCCACCTCCTACTACTCCTTCAGAGGTAAAGAGTTTCCATGGTTTATGTAGCTTTTATAGGAAATTCATCAGAAATTTTAGTGGCATATGTGCTCCCATTATCAACACCATTAAAGGTGGAAGAAAATGCATATTTTCATGGACTAATGAAGCTAACGAGTCCTTTGAGTTGTTGAAGAAAAAGATTGCAGAATAACCTATCCTAGTTTTACCAGATTTTCATAAAGTATTTACAGTAGAATGTGATGCAAGCAATAAAGCCATTGGGGGAGTCTTGAGCCAAGAAGGGAGGCCAGTTTCTTTTCTCAGTGAGAAGCTCAATGAAGCTAAAAAAAAAATACTCTACTTATGATATTGAAATGTAAGCAATGGTTCAATCACTTAGGAAATGGAGGCATTATTTGTCACCCAATGAGTTTGTAGTCTTTACTGATAACCATGCAGTTATCTTTTTGAATAAGCAGGAGAAACTTAATCACATACATGTGAAGTGGATGGAGTTCTTACAGTCATAAACATTTTCTATCAAGCATAAGAAAGGTATTGTAAACAAATTTTATGATGCTCTTAGTATGAGACACCTAACTACCCAAACCATTCAGTTGGAGAGTGTTGGGGTTCATTCCATGAAGGATATGTATGTTAAGGATGAAGATTTCAAAGAGGCTTATTAGATTTGTACTGATATAACAGACATATACCACACTGATTTCTCAAAGTTTATTGTGCAAGATGGTCTTGTTTTCAAGGGAAGCTCATTGTGTGTCCCAAAAGGATCCATGAGAGAGAAAATTATTAAGGAAAAGCATTGTGGAAGCCTAGATGGTCACTTTGGGGTAGATAAAACATTGGAGCCGGTTAGAAGGTTCTACCACTAGCCCAAATTGCAGACAGATGTTAGGAGTTTTGTGGAGAGTTGTTTAGTTTTCCAACAAGCCAAAGGACACACCTCCAATGCAAGGTTATATACTCCTTTACCCTGTGCTAGCTAAATGTGGGCCTCTCATTTATCAGAACACTTCAACATGGTCATTTTTCTTCAGCTGCATATAGAAATGAATATCGATTCATTCACCTTGCATGTCTAAAAGAGTCGACCTGTTGCCTTATAGAAGGCAGGAGTATGAGCTTGCTCTTAGGTCATTGCAAGCTCAGTGACTACACACTAACCTAATTGAAGGATTTAAAAGCTATATAATGAAAGTAAAATTCTGATTAATCTAAATGATTATGCAATTTGTTGTTCATCCAAAGTTGATTAAGATTCATTTTAGAAGCACCAAATGAAATGTGAGATATTCATTTTAAAAACACCAAATTCAAAGTGTGCTCTAAGATTAGATTTGTATGATTGAAAGTAAACAAAAATATTAAATAAATGATAAGAATGCAAGAAAGCTAAGACAAAAATGCAGCATAATAACATTAATTAAAAGTTGGGATCCTTTGTGAAGGAAAAGAGTTTCTCTTTATAGAAATCTCTCTCAAATCAACGGTTGAGATTGAACAAAAAGAGTGGCTCAGATTCGATTGATGAAGCACAATCCATGTGCAAGTGATTCGATTGGTCAAGAGAGTCAGTTGACCGAACTGACTGATCAGTTATTTTGGAAACTTCCAAAATCAGTTCACAGTTAACTGAAATGTTTCCAAAATGATAAACAGTGGAGAATCAGTTAACTGAGTGGAACTAGATTGTTTCTATTTTGATCAATCAGTTAACTGGATTTGATGATGTCATATGCATTTTTAATAAATTAATTGATTTTGGATGCACATTTATGTTTTTATCATTAATTTAATTCCTTTTTGATTTAATTAACAATTTTGTATTTTTTTTATTTAATTAATATATCAAAATATCAATTAAATAATTAACATAAGATATATTTGCCAATGTGATTTGATTTTAGGAATTAATTAATTAATCAAGTATGATGATTGATTAGGACCTAGGGTTTAGGTCAGATCAGTTCAAATTTGATAATTGCCTGTTTGATTTAGGACTTAGAATAATCAAGATTAGGGTTTCTTGATTAATTGTTGAGATTGGGGGTCTAGGGTTTAGGTGACCATTTTTAGGTGATTACATTTTCCCCTCTTTGAATTGATGTGCAAACAGCACATTGATTCAAAGATTTGTTAGCAAGAAGACCCAGGATAGTTTGATTTGAAGTGATGAAACCATTCTTTTGAAGTAGAAGACCGACTTTGAGCTTGATTGGACGAAGATCGATCAAAAGATATAAAACATAATGCTTAGTTTGATTTGAAGCAATGAAACTAAACATCTGTTAGGAACTCTTAAACCTTTTTGATTGGTTTGAATGAATAATCAGTTTGATTTGTAGTGATGAAACTAATTACCGTTAAGATATTTGATTAGCAAGAAAATTGACTTGATTTGAAGCGATGAAGCCAATTTTATCAATGTATTTGGTTTTAATAATGAATAACCCGTATAAGACCGATCTTGTCTGGTTTTGAGTATATCCATCACTGTATCAGACCATTGATTAGGTTTCCTTTGATTTAAGATGATCTCAAATTGATTTGATGCAATGAAGCTGAGATGCCCCAAGTGATGGGGTTTTGATTGAGGATGTGATCACTGGAATGTTGATGTCCTGATCCTAAGAAATGTGCTAGTTAAATGTGGGCCTTTGATTTAGCAGAACACTTCAACATGGTCATTGTTCTTCGACTGCATATAGAAATGAATATCAATTCATTCACCCTGCATGTCTGAAAGAGTTGACCTGTTGCCTTCTAGAAGGCAGGAGTATAAGCTTTCTCTCAGGTCATTGCAAGCTCAGTGACTACACACTAACCTAAATGAAGGATTTAAAAGCTATATGCTAAAAGTAAAATGTTGATTAATCTAAATGATTATGCAATTTTTTGTTCATCCAAAGTTGATTAAGATTCATTTTAGAAGCACCAAATGAAATGTGAGATATTCATTTTAAAAACACCAAATTCAAAGTGTGCTCTAAGATTAGATTTGTATAATTGAAAGTAAACAATAATATTAAATAAATGATAAGAATGCAAGAAAGATAAGACAAAAATGTAGCATAATAACATTAATTAAAAGTTGGGATCCTTTGTGAAGGAAAAGAGCTTCTCTTTTATAGAAATCTCTCTCGAATCGACGGTTGAGATTGAATAAAAAGAGTGGCTCAGATTCGAATGATGAAGCAAAATCCATGTGCAAGTGATTCAATTGGTCGAGAGAGTTAGTTGACTAAACTGACTGATCTGTTATTTTGGAAACTTCCAAAATCAGTTCACAGTTAATTGAAATGTTTCCAAAATGATAAACAGTGGAGAATTAGTTAACTAAGTGGAACTGGATTGTTTCTATTTTGATAAATCAGTTAATTGGATTTGATGATTTCATATGCATTTTTAATAAATTAATTGATTTTGGATGCACATTTATGTTTTTATAATTAATTTAATTTCTTTTTGATTTAATTGACAATTTTGTATTTTTTTATTTAATTAATATATCAGAATATTAATTAAATAATTAACATAAGATATATTTTCCAATGTGATTTGATTTTAGGAATTAATTAATTAATCAAGTATGATGGTCGATTAGGACCTAGGGTTTAGGTTAGATCAGTTCAAATTTGATAATTGTCTATTTGATTTAGGACTTAGAATAATCAAGATTAGGGTTTCTTGATTAATTGTTGAGATTGGGGGTCTAGGGTTTAGGTGACCATTTTTAGTTGATTACATTTTCCCCTCTTTGAATTGATGTGCGATCAACACATTGATTCAAAGACTTGTTAGCAAGAAGACCCATAATAGTTTGATTTGAAGCGATGAAACCATTCTTTTGAAGAAGAAGACCGACTTTGAGCTTGATTGGACGAAGATCGATCAAAAGATATAAAATAGAATGCTCAGTTTGATTTGAAGCGATGAAACTAAACATCTGTTAGGAACTCTTAAACCTTTTTGATTGGTTTGAACAAATAACCAGTTTTATTTGTAGCGATGAAACTGATTACCATTAAGATATTTGATTAGCAAGAAAATTGACTTGATTTGAAGCGATGAAGCCAATTTTATCAATGTATCTGGTTTCAATAATGAATAACCTGTATAAGACCGATCTTGTTTGGTTTCGAGTATATCCATCACTGTATCAGACCATTGATTAGGTTGCCTTTGATTTAAGATGATCTCAACTTGATTTGATGCAATGCAGCTGAGATGCCCCAAGCGATGGGGTTTTGAATTAGGATGTGATCACTAGAATGTTGATGTCCTGATCCTAAGAAATGTGCTAGCTAAATGTGGGCCTTTTATTTAGTAGAACACTTCAACATGGTCATTGTTCTTCAGCTACATACAGAAATGAATATCAATTCATTCACCCTGCATGTTTGGAAGAGTCGACCTATTTCCTTCTAGAAGGCAGGAGTATAAGCTTTCTCTCAGGTCATTGCAAGCTCAGTGACTACACACTAACCTAAATGAAGGATTTAAAAGCTATATGCTGAAAGTAAAATGCTGATTACTCTAAATGATTATGCAATTTGTTGTTCATCCAAAGTTGATTAAGATTCATTTTAGAAGCACCAAATGAAATGCGAGATATTCATTTTAAAAACACCAAATTCAAAGTGTGCTCTAAGATTAGATTTGTATGATTGAAAGTAAACAACAATATTAAATAAATGATAAGAATGCAAGAAAGCTAAGACAAAAATGTAGCATAATAACATTAATTAAAAGTTGGGATCCTTTGTGAAGGAAAAGAGTTTCTCTTTTATAGAAATCTCTCTCGAATAGATGGTTGAGATCGGACAAAAAGAGTGGCTCAGATTCGATTGATGAAGCACAATCCATGTGCAAGTGATTCGATTGGTCGAGAGAGTCAGTTGACTAAACTGACTGATTAGTTATTTTGGAAACTTCCAAAATCAGTTCACAGTTAACTGAAATGTTTCCAAAATGATAAACAGTGGAGAATCAGTTAACTGAGCGGAACTGGATTATTCCCATTTTAATAAATTAGTTAACTAGATTTGATGATGTCATATGCATTTTTAATAAATTAATTGATTTTGGGTGCAAATTTATGTTTTTATAATAAATTTAATTCCTTTTTGATTTAATTGACAATTTTGTATTTTTTTAATTAATTAATATATCAGAATATCAATTAAATAATTAACATAAGATATATTTGCCAATGTGATTTGCTTTTAGGAATTAATTAATTAATCAAGTACGATGATCGATTAGGACCTAGGGTTTAGGTCAGATCAGTTCAAATTTGATAATTGCTTATTTGATTTAGGACTTAGAATAATCAAGATTATGGTTTCTTGATTAATTGTTGAGATTGGGGGTCTAGGGTTTAAGTGACCATTTTTAGGTGATTACATACCCATCCCTTCAAAACCTTGGGATTCAGTAACTATGGACTTTGTCCTATGGCTTCCAAAGACGAAGTTTGGATTTGATAGCATTTATGTTGTAGTTGACAAATTTTCAAAGATGACATACTTCATTCCTTGTAGGAAAACCCATGATGCATCCCACATAGCTGGATTATTCTTCAGAGAAGTTGTGAGACTTCATGGACTACCACTATCAATCATTTCAGATAGGGATCCTAAGTTCCTAGGCAATTTTTGGAGAACACTAGGGAGAAAGTTAGGGATAAATGTTTCACTATCCTCTGCATATCACCCACAGTCTGATGGTCTGAAAGAAGTCATCAATAGGTCCCTTGGTAACCTATTGAGATGCCTCACACAAGAACATGGAGCCACTTGGGATACTATCATAGCACAGACGTAATTCTCATTCAATGATTCTATCAATAGGAGTACTGGTTTAACTCCATTCCAGATTATCTATGGCACTCACCCAAGAGGGGTATTAGAACTAAGAGATATCAAAGACATGGACAAAAGGAGTGCTCTAGCTGAAGAATTTTCTGAACTAATGAAGAATATCCATGACCAAGTGCAGATTAAACTACAACATACCACTGAGAAATATAAAGCACAGGTTGACAAAAATAGGAGAGACTTATCGTTCAAAGTGGGAGATTTAGTGATGATCCACCTTAAGAAGGAGAGACTACCCAAATAAAAATACACAAAGCTTATGATGAAAAATCTTGGCCCTTTCAAGATTCTAAAGAAATATGGAAACAATGCCTATATAATTGATCTACCTTCTCATAGTGGCTTATCACCTATTTTCAATGTTGTAGATATCTATGCTTACAAAGGTGAAGTTAGTACTACTAATCTTGCAGGTACTCTAGAGCCTCCTACACTCCAACCACTCAAGGACATGCCCCAAGCAACCCCTCCTGAGGTTGAAAGCATCGTAGACAAGAGAGTGAACAAAAAAACTAGGAGAGACACTTACTATGAGTACTTAGTCAAATATAAAACCCAACCCACTGAGGATGCTACTTGGATGACCCTTGAAGACATTCAGAAGACATGCTATCCACTTGAAGAACTCCCAACTCAAGAGACTTGAGTTACTCTTGCCTTGGGGAGTATGGTGTAGGGCACCTCCTGAAGTTCTTATTTTATTTCTTTAGTGTTTTTAATAAGGTGAATCCTTGAGATCACCCTTGTGTGTGCTTATGTGGGTCTATGATGTAAGGTGAAGGACCCTAAGGTGAGTTATAAACCTATGGGTTCCTGAAACCATTGTTAGACCATGTTAGTCTTTTGGTGATTTTATTGTTTTCTTAGAAGTTTGTGTTTCAAGTGCTTAGAATAGGTTCTTGTCATGTTTTGAACCTCTCCCACATCCTTGGAGTTTGGTAAGGTTTGCATTTTCCCAAAATAGAAACTTTACCATATGTTGCCAAAAAGTTGTCTTTTTACAAAATGTTGCATGCGCAACTTTTGCAAAATGTTTCTTGAAGAATGACAACTCCATTGTAACCAACCACACCAGCTTCTTGAAGCATCTGTAATGCCTAGATGATTCTATTACATGATATTATTCCTTTGAGGAAGGTTAGAACTTACTGTATACAAATCTTGATGTTTAGAGGAGGAAATATAAGAGTTTTCTACGTTATTTTGATAGTGTACAACTTGGTACAGATTCATCTTGTGGATCTAGTTGTAGAACTTGGTGATGTCTTGATTTTCATAACCATTCCAATTGTATTGAGTTGTTTTGGTGGAGTTTGTTAAATGTTATAGATTTTACTTGCTTAGTGCCTGAGAAACCAAAGCTTACTGGGTCAGTCATAAAGATGTGATCCTAACTTGAGACTTATCTAGTGGATCTACTTGGCCACTTGGAAAATAAAATTTAGGATCATGTTCCTTAAGAATGCTAAAGCTCAGTCACTCAAAGCTAGTCCTTAGATTTATGAGACAAAGGCCTAGGCTAATTATCTCTATATAATTAGCATGGCTCTTTAGTACAATCACATGCATGTGCGATATATATTTGGGAGGATCAAACTAAGGGTGGTTCTATACTATTTTAGGGTAGAGGAATCCATCTAAGCCATTACATTTACTCTATGAACCCACCTTTGACAACTTTCTTATCAAACCAAGCCTAATCTAGCTAATTAGGCATGTGTGCTTTGTGAGAGTTTAGGGGTGCAGGAGTAGAGTGAAGTACTAAGGCTTTGAGGGGTTTCAAAACTCCATAAAGGGTGTCTAGAACACTAATTAGATCAATTAGATCCTTATGTAGTTGAAAGTTAAGTCTAAAAAACCCTCTGGATAGGGCTACAAGGAATCCTAGGCCATTTAGGGTTCGACCATCCTTGGGTCTGCAAGACTGAATCCATTGGTGGATTCTCTACCCTCAGGGTCTATTTGAAGTCTTCAATCACTTATATCAAGAGTTATAAGTCTCTGGTGAAGATTTTTGTTATTGTGCTTGGTTTAGGGAAGGTGTCCTTAAAGAAGAAATTGTAGAGTTCTACATCTTGGCTTGGAGAGTCAAGAGGGGATTTTGGAAGTGTATTGGTCCCTTAGACAAGTTGGGAGTCACCCTAGGAAGACATGGGTGGAGTTATAATGTTCAAGGTTTTCTTGCAGTCCTCTCTGCATCACAGAAAGTGATATAGCTCTGAGAACCAATGGAATGATGCATCTCTGCCTCAATTAATTACCACTGGGAGGGGCCATCACCCTAATCATGCCTCTGAGATATTCAAAAGCATATTTTGGAAAAGATTTAGTAAATATATCTGCTATCTGTTCCTTTGTGCAAATGTATCCCAATTCAATTTCTTTCTCTGCAACCTTCTCCCTCAAGAAATGATACTTAATGGAAATGTGCTTTGTCTTTGAATGCATTAAAAGATTCTTCAATATGTTAATTGTCCTGGTGTTATCACAGTTAATAACCACTAGTTCTTCAAATATTATTCTTATGTCTTTGAATATTTGTTTCATCCAAACAACTTGTGTACAATTTATTATAGCAACAACATGTTATGACTCAGCTGTAGATTGAGCTATATAGTTCGGATTCTTGCTCAACCAAGAAACCAGCCTTTTCAAAAGGAAAAATGCACCGCCACTTGTACTTTTTATGTCATCCACATTACCTGTGCAATTAGGATCAGTATAAGCCTACAGGGTAAAATCATCTAATTTTTCATACCACAATCCATATTCGACTGTCCCTTTCAAATATCTGAAAATTCTTTTCACAGTAGAAAAATGTGTTTCTTTAGGATCTGCCTGATATCTAGCCACAATTCCAATTGCATTAGTAATATCTGGTCTAGTGTGAGTTAGATATTGTAGACCACCAATCATAGATCTATACTTTGTCTAAACAACACTTTGAGTTTCATTATTACTAGTTAGTTTGTGTCTAGTCACCATGGGTATTCTAATAGGTTTACAATCTTCCATTCAAATTTATTTAACATTTCCTTAAGATACTTGGTCTGAGATATAAAAATGCCATTCTTTCTTTGATTAATTTGCAAACCAAGGAATAATTTCATTTCACCAGTCATTGATATCTCAAATTCATTTTCCATTTCTTTAGAGAACTTCTTGGTCATCTTGTCATTGCCTCCAAAAATGATATCATCCATAAAAAATTCTATAATAAATATTCCATCTTCATCAGTTCTTAACTATAAATTACTATCTGCATTACCTTTTTTGAAACCAAGAAGTAAGTACTTGTCCAACCTTATATACCATGCCCTCAGCTCTTGTTTTAGTCCATGCAGTGCTTTCTTCAACTTACAAACCATGTTTTCATCATCCGTCAAAGGAAAACCATCAAGTTTCTCAATGTAAACTTCTTCTTCCAGATCACCATTCAAGATTGCTGACTTCACATCCATGTGATAAATTTTAAAGTCTTTATGTGAAGCATAAGTGGTGTAGGAGCACCTAGGATATCCTCAAGGCCCTAGTCATTTTTGGCTTGCAACTGACCCTATCCAAGTCAGTGTGTGTTTTCTTAATACCTTAGAAGGTATTGTTGTTGTGTGTGACTATATGGATCAGTGGTAAGTGATAATTCCATCTTAGTCTTTGTTATTTTCTTTTAGTTGTTTAGTCCTTGGTTTGGTCTAATGTTGGGAAATGAGGTCTAAATGTGTCCAAGACCTATGTATGGGGAGAAAGATTCTTAAGGAGGCATAAATGATGTTATTTCATCAAACTAAAAGGGTTAGAGGCCCTAAAATGTAGTTTGCATCATAAATGCAAAAGATGCTAAAAGTTGTCATGACAACATTTGTAACTTTTTGCAAATGTTGCATGCAACTTGAAAACATTGGATTCCCTCCATTATAGGAGTGGAAATGAAATCTAGTGGCCTGAAATGGTGGAGGAAGCATCTTTAGACACTCTATTTCTTTTTTCCCAAGGTAGAGTGGATGTATGCAAGTTTTTGGAAAGCAATAGAGACACTCTATTTTTATTTTAATGGATTGAAATATCTAATATAAGTGTGGATTCATGTAGTAGATACTGATTTAAGACTTTTTCATTCAGAGTACAAGTAGTGTAGAGCTGATTTCATAGGTGTAGGAAATTTTTTAAGAACTAGGTAGTCTTCTGGTCAAGTTCAGGGAGATTTTGGTTTTATGGATCCCCCATGAAATTCAACCATAGGAAATTAAAAAGGTTGAATGAATGTGTTAGGGGAGCCTCTATAAAGTGTAAAAATGTAGGTAGGAGGTCATAGGAATTGATTTTCTAATTTTGAATCCATGCCCTAGGTGAGCTAGGATAGTCTGGTTAGGTGTATGACAGGTGAAAACAAGAATGCAGAGACAAGGGTGTGCATGGGAGTCCTGAACCAAGTGTGTTATTAGTGTCTTTAGGGTCTCATAGATCCCTAGTAATGATTTTAGAACCCACCCAATCCATTTGGATTGATTTTTCCATAAAAATTAGAGAAGTGCTTGTGAGGAGCCAAAATAGACCTAACAACCCTACATTTCAGGACAGAGGTGTACAGAGAACTTGGGGACCCTAGAACTTAAAAATTTATTAGGTTTCCTAAAAGGGTATCTGGATCCTTGATTGGTTTTAGTGGTTGTGTGGAATTTTTAAGAGTAAATCTTAAAAAACCCTCTAGATAGGGCTAATTGGTCCTTTAGGCCTAATAGGGTCATTTTGGGTGCAATTTTGGAACTCGACTAAATTGGGAGTGAAAACCTATGGAATTTTGAATATATGGATGTAGAATTAACATACAAAGAGTGTATAAGGCCCTTGTACAATGTGTGGAGTTGGTATGAAGGATTTTAGATTGGAATTATTCAAAGCCAATGAGAATAATTTAGACAAAACTAATGGTGGATGTCCTTCAAGGTGAGACACAATAGTTGTAACTCTCAGAGAAGAGTTGCAAGTAGTCTTAGGCTTAGTTTCATGAGGCTAGTGTTGTCCTAAAGGGAAATTAGGATCCTAAGTGGAATAGGGAAAGCTAGGTCCTTTCTAGAGTATTGTGTGAGCACACCTTTAGGTTATTTCCATTAAGATTGGTATCAGAGTCTCTTTTGAGATCAGGCTTGTGGTTAATGTTACAATGAGAAAAATCAATTGGAGAGTAAAAAATGGTGACTAATGCTGAGTTAGATAAGAAGGTAGATGAACAAAAAGAGGAGAATATAATACTCTGAGATCAGTTGGCTCAATTGGAGACAAAAGTGGATGAAGTAGATGTGAAAGAAAATGAAGTAAAGGACAAAATTGAAGGGAAAGGCAAGGAGATTTCCATTGAAGATGAAATACCTGAAGCTAAACCTCTCCTAAAAGATGATCCATTCTTGAAAGCTTTAAAGGCCATGAGTGGAAAAGCACTAGAGGGAATTCCAAAATTTACTAGAAAGATGGAGCCAGAGATAGTCCTTGACTCGATAGAGGGACTAGAAAACCATTTTGAGTGTGATGGAATCCATAAGGTTCAAAAGGTGAAGGTTGCAAAAGAAAGATTGAGAGGGTCCGCACTCACTTGGTGGAAATTCATCCAAGATGAGGGAGAGAAGGAAGGGAAAAGGCCCATTTATTCATGGAAGGCTATGGTTGGAAAAGTTAGAGATGCTTATATCCCTGAGGATTATGAAATCCAATTACATAAGAGAAGGCGAGGCCTAAGACAGAAGGACCTAGGTGTAAAGTCATACATTGAGGAATTTAAGAGGCTATGTATGAGGTCAAGAGTAGAAAAGGATGAGAAAGTTAAGGTTTCAAGATGCCTTAATGGACTTAAATGGACCATTCAAGATGAGATGAGTCTTTTGACTCGAGACACAGTTCAGAAGTGCCACCAAATTTCTGTCAAGGTTGAAGACAAGCTAAAGAAGAAACAAGACTCAAGTACCTCCAGAGGAAGAGGTAGAGGAAGAGACATTAGAGGAAAAATAAGTCGATATGGTGGAAGGAGTTATGAATCAAAGAACCAAGGATATACTAAGTTTAGTGAATAGAAAGAAGGAAACTCTAGTAGAGGAGGTTCAAATAGAGGAAGGAACTCTAGTGGAAGAGGAAGAAATAGTAACCAAGGTAGAGGGAACTACTTTTCCAATATGAAATGTTACCATTGCAATCAGATGGTTCATCCTACATACAGACGTCTAGAGAAGAGGTCAACTTCCCAAGGTAGTGATAAGAGGGTGAACTATGATAAAAAAGAAGCTAGTGGTGGAAATAAACACCCTGAGGTTCCCTTAAAATCAGAAGGTGAGAACCTTATGATGAGAAGGACTCTGATTAAGGAGCCAGTAAGAAAAGAGCCAAGCCAGAGGAGGTCATTGTTTAGCGTGAAGTATAAGATGATGGGAAAAGTGTGTAGAGTCATCATAGACTCAGGGTCTACTAAAAATATAGTGTCAAAGGAGGTAGTTAGCAAGTTGAAAATGACAAGGATACCCCACACAAATCCTTACAAGGTCACTTGGCTAAACAAAGGACATGTCCTTATAAATGAGAAAGCTTGGGTTGAATTATAAATTGGGAGATATAAGGAAAAGGCACTATGTGATGTATTACCTATGGATTCATATCATTTGATCCTAGGTAGACCATGACAATACAATATATAGGCCATGCATGATGGACTGAAGAACTCCTACTCATTCAAGAAGGACAATGTAACTTTCAAAATTTAGTCACTGTTAGAGGATGTAGAATTGAAGTCTACTAGTACTAATGTTATTATGGTGAGTAAAAAGAGTTCTTATAGGATTTAGAAGAAGGAGAGGGAGTTATTTTTGCCTTAGTTTTGAAACCAAAAGAAGAGAATGCAGATAGAGGAGTGAAGAAGATAGAGTTGCCAAAGGAAGTGTAGGAGCTACTGGAGAAGTACCAAGGCATAGTCAGTAATGGAAAAAATTCATCCCTACCACCTAAGAGGTCAGTAAGTTATCAAATTTAACTAATCCCTGGAGCTACCCTATCCGATAAGGTAGCTTATAAAATGACCCCTCAATAGAATGAGGAAATTGCTAGACAAATCCAACAGATCCTAGAACAAGGCTTTATTAGGAAAGTATTAGCCCATGTTTCGTACCTACTGTCCTAGCACCCAAAAAGGGAGGAACTTGGAGGTTACGTACAAAATCCAAATAAATCAATAGGATTACAATAAGGTATAGGTTCCCTATCCCTAGGATAGAAGACCTAATAGACTATCTAGGAGGAGCAAGATATTTTACCAAGATAGACCTAAAGAGTGGCTATCATCAAATTAGGGTAAAGGAAGGTGATGAGTGGAAAATAACCTTCAAGACCATAGAAGGACTATATGAGTGGCTTTTCATGCCATCTTTTCTATTCAATGCTCCATCAACTTTCATGAGGTTGATGAATGAAGTTATTAAAGATTATATTGGTAAATTTGTGGTAGTCTACTTGGATGATATAATCATCTATAGTTAGACAAGGGACGAGCACCTCAAGCACCTAGAAATGGTTTTCAAAAAGTTAAATGAGGAGAAGTTGATGATCAACTTGGAAAAGTGTGAATTCATCAAACAAGAACTAGTGTACCTTGGATTTGTGCTATCTCAGGTTAACTTAAAGATGGATCCTAGCAAAGTGGAGGCTATCATCAACTGGCCTACTCCAAGAACAAGAACTAAGGCAAGAATTTTTCATGGCCTAGAATAGTATTATAGAAAGTTTATTAAGAATTTTAGTGCAATCTATGCTCCTATGTTAGACACTATTAAAGGAGGCATGAAGACTAAGTTTATTTGGAATGAACAAGCTAACCGTGGTTTTGAGCTACTGAAAAAGAAGATTGTAACCCAAATAATTTTGGTTTTTCCAAGTTTTGAAAAGCTATTTATAGTGGAATGTGATGCTAGAAATGTAGCCATTGGTGTAGTCCTGAGCCAAGAGGGAAGACCAATGGCCTTCCACTCTGAGAAACTAAGTGAAGCTAAGAAGAAATATTCTTCTTATGACCTAGAGATGTATGCTCTAGTCAAGTCACTGAGAAAATGGAGGCATTACCTGCTTCCAAAGGAGTTCATAGTCTATTCAGACAATCAAGCATTGAGCTTCTTGAAATCATAAGATAAATTGAGTCACAAGAATATGAAGTGGGTGGAGTACCTATAAGATTACACTTTCAACATCAAGCACAAGAAGGGGTTTCAAAATAAGGTTGCAGATGCTTTAATTAGAAGAGAATTGACTATCTAGGAAATTCAACTGCAGAGTATGGGAATATATAAATTCAAAGACCTATATGGAAAAGATGAGGACTTTGCAGACATTTACAAGGTATACCAAGAGTATAAAAATCACTTTCATAGTCAATACTCTGAGTATACTTTACAGACTGGTCTATTGTTTAAAGGGAGTAAATTGTTTGTCCCTAGAGGGTCTATTGGGGAGAATCTAATATAGGAGAAACACAATGGTGCATTTAGTGGCCATTTTGGTGTTAATAAAACACAAGAATTAGTCCAAAGATTCTGCTTCTGGCTGAAGATGAATTTGGATGTTAAGAGATATGTAGAAAGTTGTGTTATCTATTAGAAGGCCAAAGGAACATATACTAATTCCACCCTATACCAACCCTTTCCCATTTCAACCTGACCATGGGAATTTCTGAGCATGGATTTTTTAGTTGGTTTACCCTGTTAGTGAACAAACTTTTCCTTTTGAAGAATAAAAAATAATTGACTCTTATAGCCCAAATGCAGAAGGAAAAATGCACTAATAGTTGAGTGAGTTACTCACAACCACACTCTCTTCTTTAAAGGAGCAGCTGCCTTATACAAAGACTAATTTGTAATAACCTTTTATTAAGAAATAATTTACTTCAAGATACACTTTTGACCAGAAAGTATGAAAGACTGTAATTCACATTCATCATAGATAAATGGCCAACTATTTTGATATTTTAAGATCTTTAAGATATCTGAGCCAATTGACTCAAACCTTAACCAAACAAATAAATTAAGAATGGCCAATTCGTAAGGATAAAAAATCTTTGAAAAATATTACTAACTAAAGTCTAAGATAAACTTGTAGATTATAGTAACACACTCATTCAATTCTGACTGAAATTAAAATCATACATTCCAATAGACCAACTGATCAATGAAAATACCAGGATATGCTTATATAACCAACTGATAATATATTCATACATTCAGAATTTGTAGCATAACACAATAGAAATAAGTTAAACCAAAATAGATAGTATTGCAAAGTTTTCTTTCAGAGAACTGACCCTCACCTGTTCATCAAAAATAATATATATAGGCACGTAGGGCTTGTTTCAGTTTTCAATAACTAACTGCCTTAAAGATAGAAAAAACCTTCATAAATAAACAAAATAGAAAAAATATCCAGAAAAATAATTGGCTGAGAGGCCAATTCCAGCTCCATCATTAGTGTTGGTGGTGGCTTTCACTATTTTCCACTCCTCAAATGTAGCAGAGAAGTTCTTTATCAGTTCTTGATTCAGTTTAGTGACCGCCTCAAACCTATGTTGCCAGATATTTTTGAAATTCTGTATCTGCTGGGACTTGTCTTTAAACATTTTCATTTGTTCATAACCATAGACAACTTCTGACTACACATGAGATAAAATTGAATGATCCTTCATCCCTATTTCTTTAGTAGCTTTCAAGTTTTCTACCTTTTGATTGTAACAGGCAAGTATTTTGGTCATTCTATTACTAGTCTCATTCTCCAATCCAATAACTTTTCCCGTGCATTCATTCTGTGCATGCATGATTTCCCTTGTACTGATCTAGGCTTCAATTATCTAGGATGATTCTTTTATGGCTTTCTCATATAGTGTGCCTTCCCATTCCATATTCACCTTAACAATAAACAGTGAATTCCCATCAACCCCTGGTACTTATTTTTTAGAGAGAAACCTGTTTATACCATAAGTATAAACATCTTCCATGTTGTGCACTTCAATCTCCAATTTCCCCTTTTCATTTTTCCACATTTCCACATCTTCCTCTACTACCTTTCATAACTGCTCAAATTTTTTTATCAAGGTATTAAAATCACAAGTAAACTTCGTAATTTATTTGGTTACCTTATCCATCCAGACAAAGAAGGCCTTTGATATGGACCTATCTTTGTGAACTTGATCAAGGAATTTTTGATTCTCCAGATACTTGACAACTAGATCAAATAGAACCACAGACAATGGTTGAGGTACAAGATTGTGAAGTTGTTGAATATATTTGGCCATTTCACAAAGGGCCTGCTTCAATCTCATCTTGTCTTCCGCATCCTTCTGTATACAATGGTTGATTTTCTTATTCGTTGAGTTCAAAATCTTCAAGTCAATAGCCCTGGTGGACATTCCCAAATCTATCTTTTCTACATGAAATTCCTACTCTGTGACCTCATCACTAGCTTTATCATAATTTGGCTTAAAGATTTCTGCCATCTAGTGACCTATTTTAGCATCTACATCAACCATCACTTCCACCCTTAGTTTCTTGGGTCATGGAGTTTTACCAAGATATTTGCTGACTAAATCCCCAACAGGGGCCGAGACAGGAACAATGTTCCTCTTCTTTTTGACTGATAACTCAAGCCATTTTGTGGTTTTTGGTGTAGAAGAATTTGTAGGAGTGTTTAATGCTGATAGGTCTTGATGACCTTCTCCTGCTAATTGAGTCTTTGAAGGACTAACTAAGCTTTTGTCCATTTTAAATTTCTTTTGAGGTTTTGAATTACTTCCTTCCGTCTCCAGGTCAATTACAATGCAGAGGACTGTATCTGTATTTTCTTTCCTTTTGTTCCTATCTCTCATGGTTCTTACAAATTTTGTAGGAATTGAATTTTCCTCTTCAAGATGAGTTTTTATTCCAGTTTTAGATTCACCTACAGGAAGCAATTTCTTAGTTTCGTTAGTAAGGGCAGGGGAAGTTGTGAGTTTTGAATTTATTGTACTTTTCCAGGTTACTGAATTAGAAGTCTCTTGCTTCTTCTTCTTTCTTATTTCTTTCAACCATTTGTTTTTCCTTTGAATACTTCCTGAGAAAGGGCATTCAAATCCTCCACTTCTTCTCTCCCCCATTCTACTTTTCTGGCCACTGCATCATTATTCTTCTCCAGGTATCCGGGTTCTATCACATCTTCCTCATCATCAGTACCAAATTGTTTAATTTTAAAAGGTAGTTTCAAGGTGACAATATGACTCAATGTAAACCTAGAGTGTAGTCTCTTTACAACATCAAAATCATCTATACAATCTGCCCAAAAATCTTCTAATTCTGGCTGATATAGAAAAGTGGCATCCACTTTGAAATGATTTGCCACAAATTTCTTTCTATCGAAGTAGCTTCACCTTTGATAAGAGGGAATATTAATTTCCTTTAGTTCAGCATTTGGGGAAGACATAGCCTGTGTCAATCTGAAATGGTAATTCCCTAGATCAATAGGAAAGAAAGAACCTAATCCTCTCTTAGGTATGAACTTCACTCCTACTTGGAGTATTTGCCTTCATATTTCTAACAAAATATATTTATCCAAGCAATATCATGGGAGATTCATGGGTTCAACACTGAAACCTCCTACCCTTAAGTAACTAAAAGTGGGGAATTGAATAAAGAAGCACCCGTAATTTTAATCAATTCCATAGCCTCTTCAGACATTCTATAATTTACCCTTCCTCTGAGCTCGAAAACAAGCTTGGCTAGGAATGTATCTTGTACTCTTCATAAATTCCCTAGATTTCTCTTCTTCTGCAAATATGAATGATATTCATAAATCATCATATCATCTCTCCATGGTTCATGGGGTAAACCCTCCCAATTCTCGCTAATGGATAAAACATAAAACATATATCAAGCCATATAGAAATTGGATGCCTATGTAGACTGGGATAACTCTTCATCAAGTCTCACTGCTACTATCTCAGCCCAGTCAACATATTTTCCTTCACTTAGAATGGTTTGGACGAAGATATACATCCAGTCCTCCCACATGATATTATTAGGTTTACCCTTCAATCTGTTTAACATGACCACAATGTCACATACCTCTCTTATCAAATGGTCCTTTTTAAGAGGTTTTGGTAACCTAGAACCCCCTCTCTTGACTTTCAATAACCAGTCTCTGGCTATGTTGTTGCTATAATCTTTGAAATTAAGGTGAAATTCCTTCTTAGCCTTCTCAAAGTCACAGTTGATGTAGGTTTCTATAGAAGGAATTGTCAGAGTAGCCATGACTACCTGTCTATTGATGGACACCAACACTTCTTTAGAAGGAAGACAAATACCCTTCTCAATCTCGTCGTACCTATTTTTCCATTTCATTAACAATTTAGGGCATGGAGTCACTTTGGGAAAACCAACAGCCTCTAATAGTCAACTTTCTACAATCTTGGCTGAAAGGGTTCCTGCCTCTACACTTTTCAGTCTACGAACAATCTCTGTTATGTCTTCATTTACAAGAACTATGTCTCACATCTCTGGTAGACAACTACTTATAGGAGAAAACTTGTTCTCCTTTACAAACCTGGCCTGAGAATCTGACTCACTAGGAATATTCATAGTGACTTTTAAGAAAATAACTTCAAGGAAATGAGACGGAAGAGACTAAAATTTCCTTTCTTACAGTTATAAGTCTTAAAACCAGAAAGGAAAATGAGGAATATTACTTGAAACTCATCGGTGTTGTCTGTTTTCTCTTTTGGAGAGAAACCTTCAATGTGCTTCAATTCTGAATGTGCTTCCAATGGTTGTGTGAAAATAGAAAAGGCAATAGAAGAAGATTTAATACATACATTTAAGTTGCCCTTTTTTGGTAATCATGATTACTTGCCGTGAATTAATGATTTCCACCGTTGTTCACTGGCCATGTCAAATTGCATTTATTTCCTCTTTGAGCAAGCTGTACTTTTGCTGAGCTAGAATTTACTTCCCATCTTTTCAAAAAACAATCTCATAAAGAAAAGTGAGATCCGACATGTGCCACAGATATTTGATCATTATTGCATTTCAGATTTTGAACCTTGAACCATGAAGTGCAAAGTTCAAAGTTCATAATCCCATATGCCTTAGTCATGTATTGATAAAATTATGAACACAAAAAGTAGAAGTTCAAAGTTCAAGATTGCAAAAAACACTGATGCCAAAATGGGAAAAGATATGGGTTGAGCATGCAAAGTGACAAATCCATCTTGGAAAAGTGAACCGTGAACTTTGAACTGTGAAGTTCAAGATTCAAGATTCGATATTACATTGACACACAAATGCATGAGTTATGAAACTTTGCAACTGAAAGGATTGCGTACTGATTGTAAGGAGGAAAATGGGAAATTGAACTTTGAACTTTGAATTGTGAAGTTCAAGATTCAAAATTCAATATGCACTTTAACATAATACATGTTACTTAGAAAAATTTAATCATAAGGCTTTTTGACCTACAATAGGTGGCTCTAACTAGGGATAGGACTGTGAGGTATGAAACAAAGAACTCCAAAAGTCTTTGGTTCCACACAAAACTAAGCCAACTAACAAACAAACCCTAACCTAAAGCACAACAAAACTTATGTACAAAAAAAGACCATCTATTTACAGCTCATAAAGCTTGAGATCTTGCCTATTAAAGGACAAGGGCATTTCTATTCCATCAGCCTACCTCAGTTTAAAATAATTATGACTGAGCTCTTGGCTAATCTCAAAGGGGTCTTTCCACAATGATTCAAATTTGTTGTGTGCACCTTTAGGTTCCTTCCTTTTATCCCACAACAAAAATTTATCTCCTGTCATGAATTTTTGAGGTCAAGCTCTTCTATCAAAGATTTTATTCACCCTATCTTGGTGAATAGTAATGTGGTCTATAATATTTTCCTGTTCTTCTTCAATTTTGCACAAATACATGATTCTCTTCTCGAAGGCATTCTAAAAATGTTGGTCCTCAATCACTTTCTGTAACTTAGCGGCTGCCAGTTCTAATTGAAGAGAAAGCTGAGCCTCTACACCATATACTTTCCTATGACTCATTTGGGGGAAGTATGATCAGCCCACAGTGCTTCATGCAACCTTTTGTGCCAATCTCTGGCATTATCGTCAGCTAACTTTTTCATTATAGCAATCAAGTTCTTGTTAGTTGATTCAGCCTGATTGTTACCTTGAGGAAAGTAATCAGATGAGTGTGACAATTTAATTCCATTATCATAACAGAATAAATGCATTTCATGAGAAGAAAAGTTTTTCACGTTATCTGCCACTATCTTTGCCAGATGTCCAAATCTCACCAAAATATTCTCTTTTAGGAAGGAACAAACTATTTCTGAAGTGATCTTTCTCATGGGTATGGCTTCTACCCATTTTGTAAAGTAGTCTATTGTAGTTATAATATGTGTGACCTATGCTTGAAGGAGTGTTTATAGGCCCTACAAAATCTATGCCCCACTGCTTGAATGGTTCTTCGATAACTATAGGTCTTAATGGTAAAGCAACCAAATGAGTTTTTCAGAAAATAACTTACATTTCTCACATTGTGCCACCCATTTGTAAGCATCCTTGAACATCCTGGGCCAATAGTAACAATTCCTTAGTATTTTGAAGGCCATTACTGATGATGAGAAATGTCCGCTGCAAGCTTCATTGTGAAAATATTGAAGCACCTTCTTTTGTTGATCCTCATCTACACACCTAAGGAACATTCCATCTAAGCCTTGTTTGTATAATATATCATCAATTATAACATATTTAGCCACTTTTAATTTCAAATTTATTTTCTCCTTTGCAGTTAGATGATCAGGACATTCTCCATATGTTAAATAAAAGGCCACATTTGAGAACTAGGCATCTTTCAGTCCCGTGAATAGAGATAAGGGGATCCTTTCTCCTGATTCTTCATCATTTTCCGTGATCATCTTGCAGAGATCCTGACCCCTTACCAATTTGGTAGGTTTGATTTCCAAATCAAAATATTGCACTTTTTCTACCCATGTGGCTCTATTATTCATAGACACCTCCTGCTGAGTTAGAATGCTTTTAATAGCCAAATTTGGGACATAAACTATAGAATGAGAATGAAGAATG
Organism: Thuja plicata; assembly: GCA_018584345.1. NCBI lineage: Eukaryota > Viridiplantae > Streptophyta > Pinopsida > Cupressales > Cupressaceae > Thuja > Thuja plicata. Next base: position 1,544,638 of record MU227699.1, read on the forward strand.
TAGTACTGAAACTTCTTAACACCTTTTACTACTACAAAATCTTGTTTTTCTATGGGAGAGTACCTTAACTCATGCTTCTTTAATGACACACCCATAAAGGAAACAAGAACATCCTCACCCGCTTCATTTTTATGCAACAAGACGCTTGACATGGTTTGTTCTAAATCATAGTAGTGTATTACAAAGTCCTTCCAAAAATCTAGATGGGAAAGGACTAGAGCTTGAGAAATTTCTTTCTTAACTTCATCAAAAGATATTTTGGCCTCATCAGTCCATTTGAAACTTTGTTTTTCACTTAGCAAACTTACCATAGGTCGGGTTGTTTCTGAGAATTCAAGCACAAATCTTCTCAAAAAGTTGATCTGCCCAAAGAATGACCTTATCTCAATCTTGTTGGAAGGAAAATACAACTGTTGGATTGTTGGTACTCTTTCAGGATCAATCTTGATTCCTTCTTTTGATACTATATGACCCAACAACCTTCTTTTAGTCACACAAAAAATATATTTTTTTAGGGTTGAGCGATATCCCTTGGTCTCTACACTCCTGGAGAATGAGCCTTAAATATTTTGAATTTTTCTTTCTTCTATGAGAGAAGATGATCATATCATCAAGATATACCACAATTATCTTATTAATAAAATGACCGAAAGAGGAGTTCATGGCCCATTGAAAAGTGGCACCAGCATTAATCAAGTTGAAAGGCATTTGATTATATGCAAATGTGCCCCAAGGAGTGGTGAATTTTTTTTTATGCTGATTGCTAGGGTCTACACTGATTTGATTATACCTTGAAAAGCCATCCAACATAGACATCATCTTAGAGCCTGCAATCATCTACAAAATATGATCCATATTGGGAAGGGTGAAGTTATCTTTTAGACTAGCCTGGTTCAAATTTCTAAAATCTACACAGATGCAAATTTCTCCATTTTTCTTACAAACTGGCACTATGTTCGCTACCCAAGTGGAATGATGAATTAGGAAAATTATTCTAGCACTCAACATTTTATCCACTTCTCTAAAAATGGCATCGACTACCCTAAGATTATAATTTCTCAATTTTGTCTTAAGGGCTTGGCTTTGGACTTCAGGGTAATATGATGTTGAAACTGTCCATTTTTGAAATCTTTCAGGTCTTCATACGACCATGCAAACACATCTTTGAATTCCTTCAGTAATTTTGTGAACACAACTCTCTCTTTAGGCCTAAAATATGTGCGTAGATTCACATACCTAGGATTTTAATTATCACCTATATTTATTTTCTCAAAGTCACTGGATTGCTTCCTTTTGGTCCCATCAATTTGGCCGATAAAATAATCGATGTAGTCAAATAAGATCTCCATCGTTATGAGGCCTTTAGGAATATGATTTCCTTTTAATTGTACAATATCCTCTTTTTTATCAATTCCTTCATTTGCATAGAACTCCTGACACTTGAACTCAGAACCCTCAAAAAACACTAAAGAGAATTTTTTGATACCTTGCGAGAATGCAAACACATGAGCATCATTGCTGAAGACTTGCTAAGAATTAGCATTATCTAGCACGCTAGGTCGATGACCCATCTCTATAGTGTAATGATCATTGTCAAAATAAGGATGAGGGATTAGTAATGTTGTGGAGCCAGCTAGGACATCTGCTCTAGAATTCAATTCTCTAGGAACCACTTCAATTGAAAATGCTTCAAAACCCTCTATTTCATCCCAAACCCTATTTTTACAATGCTTCATCTTCTCATTTATTATTGCATATATACCTCTTACGTGCTTCAAAATCAATTCATCATCTCCCTTAGCTTTCAAAATTCTGATACCTTTCCTTTTTGCCTCTTGAATATCGAGCAGTAATGCTTTGTATTCAGCTGTGTTATTAGTGTTTTCAAACTCCAATTTAAAAGAAAATGACAACTTTTCTTCAAAAGGAGATACCAAAACCACCCCTACACAAGAACCCATGGAAGAATATCTTCCATCAAAATCAAGAGTCTGAATTCCTTCATTTCTAGGGGATTCCATCTCTATAACATCTTCTTCAGGTAAAATCACATAATTAGCAAAATCTATCTCATAATATAACATCTGGGCTCTGGGATCTTCAGATGGGAAAACTGTATATTTTGATTTGGTCTTAGGTTGTAAGATCACATTTTTACTACCAATAGGGACTATTTCTTGTGACCAATATAATTTGATTTCACCCCCTAAATCTTTGTAGAAGGTTTGACTTAAGAGCATACCATAGCTAGCTGTGTGCATAAATATTGTCACACTTCTATGAATCATTCCATTCAAGGTTGCTCAAGAATGAGGCCTCAAATATCGATCCATAGCTCTCTAGTCATGGATGTGTAAAAATGTAAAATGAAGGCCCTCAGATTGACCTAGTTGTGTCTATTGCAAATACACCATGAAATGAGAGATTCGAATGCATAAAAATGAGATCTACTCTATATGATTGCAATACATGAAAGAAAATTAGTCTAAATGATAACAATGCATGGATAAATCTATGAAAGGAAATGCAAATGCAAGATTAATCTATGAAAATAAACATGATTCTAATCTATATGAATAGCCATGAATGCAAGAAGAAATGAGACAAGAAGAGAGAAGTTGCAATATCAAAGCTCAAATGCTCAAATCCTCCTCCAAAATTGCTCTTCAAACTTGCATAATAACAATACTAAAAAAACCTAATATCAAAATGAGAAGGAGAGGTCTCCTTTTAAAGAAAAGTGAACGATTGAGATTAAGAGGCAAAAACCCACCACTTAGAAAGATGTGAAGAAAAAGGAATTTTTATTTAATTTTTAATTTAATTCATTTCCTTTTTCAACAAATAAAGTGTTTTAAGTGGGGATTTTTATTTATTTAATTAAAAGAGGGGTTTTCTTTCAACTAAATAAATTAGAAGAATTTTAT
>MU227699.1:1547679-1570675 GCA_018584345.1 Thuja plicata
ATCTTTTAATTAGATAAAAATGATCAAACCTTAGGAAATATTGAAATAATTGAATTATTGAATTAATTACAATTTGATCAAGGAAATTGATTTGAATTGAAAATGTTCCAAAGCATTGATTCAGGAAATTTGATAAATTGATAAAATAATAAATTGGGCCCAAAGTCTAGGCGACCATTTTAGGGTGCATACACTAGCAGGTATGTCAACAACCAAAATGGTCAATTTTAACCTCTTATTAGGGAAGGCAGCTAATGAAACCTGAGCATCCTTGATTTGACCAAGCAATGGAACTTGTTTAGAATCCATCGAATAGAATTTGCCAAATTTTTTTGTTAAGGGTAAATATAGGGCTTTTTCTACCGAAGAGGGCATTATATTATTTGATGCTCCCAAGTCTATGATATAGTTGCTAAGTTTATGGCCATGAATGAACAAAGATATATAGAAAGGTTCTGGTTTCCCCATAATTTGAGTAGGTTCTGAGGATTCTTGGTTAAGGATAGGCTAAACATTCTTAGGATGATTTGATTTAGGGTTTACAAGGGTTTCATGAGTAGACACGGTATTTGTTTGATTAGCTATAACTTCAGGAGAAGCACCTCTTACAAGAACCACTAGTTTATCAAGCTCATTTGGATTTAACTTCAAATATTCAACATGCAAAATCTAGATTTTAGAAGATTTACAAAAATCAACAAAATCAAAAGAAGAGTCAGGATCTTATTTTTTTAGAATTTTTACCTCAGGTTCTGCCTTTTCTTTCGCCTTTGAGCTTCCATTTTGGTTCATGTTCTCTTTCTCCTTTTGATTTTGAAATGGATGTAAAAATTGTTTTGTAACTTTTCTACCTTGCTGACCCTTGGTAAGAACTGAACAGGAAGGTTCCTCCAGATTGATTAAAATATCATCACCACAGTCTGAATCAGACTCATACTCTAGGTAGTAACTTACGGAGTCGCTAGGTCCTCTGGAGTTTTCTTCATTAGCAAGGATCTCTTGAATAGTTTCTTTGTTAGATTCTAACTGTCTATACCACACTATTTTAGGACATGTGTCTCGATCATGTTCATCTATTAAGTGAAAAATGCACATGTTAATTTTTGCAGGAGGAGGCTCAATTTGTAGTCTTTGTTGAATCGAAAAAACATTTGATGATTTCCCATAATTTCCCGTCCCTTGGTTTGGATATCTATGAGGTATATCTTGATATGGGGCAGGAGCATATTTTGGTAACTGTCTTTTTAGGGAAATCATATCATTAACTAATCTATGGACTACCGGGTCACTAGAACCAGAAGTAGATGCTTGATTAGCTGATGTTTGCACTTCGCTTTTTCACTTTCCTACTGTTATTAGATCATCTTCAAGTTCTACTACAAGGTTTTGGGCTATAGCTAAATCAACAACTTTATCCTATCTCAATTGATAACTTATGTCTGGTGGCATAGCATTGACAAAGAAACCCTTTTGATTTTCCCCATTTGGTCTTTTGGCATTAGGGATTTGGTAGAGGATCTTGTTGAATTTTTCTATGAATTCCCTCATGGGTTCATGCATCTCCTTTTTTAATTGGGATAGTTGAATTAAGAGGGAGTGTTCATCTTCAATAGATTTGAAATGTGATTTGAAGGCTATTTTCATAGAATTCCAATCAGTAATGTGACCATTTGGAAAATGGTAGAACCAATCGGCAGTTGACTTGGCAAGGGTTTGCAAAAATAATCTAATTGCCACATCTTCATGTTGAAAAACTAAAACTCCACAAGCAGTATTGAAAGCATTCAAATGGTCATCTACAAAAAATTGTCCATTACCATAGAATTTAGGTGGTACATCTCTAGCCCCTTTTGTTAAGGGATGGTTTCCTCCTACATTCAAAGGACCAACAGCTGCTCCCCAAGGTTGAGCCATGATTGACTTTGGAAAGATGGTTATAATAGGTGGGGTTTGGGTACCAGATAATGTTAAGGATTTCCAATTAAGGTGATTTGAAGATGCTTCTAGGGAAAATTTAGGTGGAGAGGAAGGTCTACTCTTCGCTTTCTTTTTAGGGGTATAGGTGATGGGAAAATGAAAATTTTGTAGCTCTTGATAAAATCTATGAAAAATACCCTCTCCTTTGGGATCTGGTGTAAGGATGAGAATCTAGGATTAAGGTCCTTGTGGGACTTAAGCTTCTTGAGCTATGTGAAGTCCTCTTAGCCACTCCCCAATCTCTTCTTCCTCCTCTATAACAAGTTGAACTTCCTGGTATTCTGATCACTTACTCTTGACTTCCAGGCTAGAACAACTAAATCAGCAATAATGTCCCCTTGAGTATCTAAAAAGTGTAAGTCAAGTTGGAGGAAAGGAGGGATTTATTCTTGACCAGGTATTACATCAATAGGAAATACCATGATTCAATCTCATATGAAAATAAAATTGCATACTGATCTTCTTTAACACGAAGTCCCCAGAAGAGTTGCCAAAAATCTGTTAGTGAACAAATTTTTCCTTTTGAAGAATAACAAATAATTGACTCTTATAACCCCAATGCAGAAGGAAAATTGCACTAACAGTTGAGTGAGTTACTCACAACCACACTCTCTGCTTTAAAGGAGCAGCTACCTTATACAAATATTAATCTGTAATAACCTTTTATTATCAAAGAATTTACTTCAAGATATACTTTTGACCAGAAAGTATGAAAGGCTGCAATTCACATTCATCATAGATAAATGGCTAACTATTTTGAGATTTTTTAGATCTTTAAGATATCTGAGCCAACTAACTCAAACCTTAACCATACAAATAAATAAAGAATGACCGATTTGTAAGGATACCAAATCTTTGAAAAATATTACTGACTAAATTCTAAGATAGACTTGCAGATTATAGTAACATACTCATTCAATTTCAACTGAAATTAAAATCATACATTCCAATAGACCAACTGATCAATGAAAATACCAAGATCTATTTATATAACCAACTGATAATATATTCATATATTCAGAATTTGTAGTATAACCACAATAGAAATAACTTAAACAAAACATATAGTAAAAAAACTTTTCTTTCAGAGAACCGAACCTCACTTGGTCATCAAAAATAACATATATAGCTACGCAGGGCTTGTTTCAGTTTTCAATAACTAACTGCCTTAAAGATAGCAAATTTTTTTGAAAATAAACAAAATAGAAAAACTTTCCAAAAAACTAATTGGCTGATAGGCCAATTCCAGCTTCATCATTAGTGTTGGTGGCGACTTTCACTATTTTCCACTCATCAAATGCAGTAGACAAGTTCTTTCTTAGTTCTTGATTCAGTTTAGCAACTGCCCCAAACCTCTGTTGCCAGATATTTTTGAAATTCTATATCTGCTGGGATTTGTCTTCAAATAGTTTCATTTGTTCATAACTGTAGACAATTGCTGACTCCACATGAGCTAAAATTGAATGATCCTTCATCCCTATTTCTTTAGCAGCTTTCAGGTTTTCTACCTTTTGATTGTAACATGTAATTGTTTTGGTCATTTCACTACTAGTCTCATTCTCCAATCCAATAATTTTTCCTGTGCATGTGTTATTTCCCTCATACTGATCTAGGCTTCAATTATCTGGGATGATTCTTTGATGGATTTCTCATACAATGCGCCTTCCCATTCCATATTTACCTTAGCAATAAACAATAAATTGTCATCAACCCTTGGTACTTCTTTTTCAGAGAGAAACCTATTTATACCATAAGTATAAACATCTTCCATGTTGTGCACTTCAATCTCCAATTGCCCCTTTTCCTTTTTCCACATTTCCACATCTTCCTCTACTACCTTTAAAAACTGCTCAGACTTTTCCATCAAGCTATTAAAATCACAAGTAAACTTGGTAATTTCTTTGTTTACTTTATCCATCCAGATGAAGAAGGCCTTTGATATGGACTTGTCTTTGCGAACTTGATTGAGGAATTTTTGATTCTCCAGATACTTGAAATCTAGGTCAAATGGAACCACAGACAATGGTTGAGGTACAGTATTGTGAAGTTCTTGAATATATTTGGCCATTTCACAAAGGGCCTACTTTAATCTCATCTTATCTTCTGCATCCTTCTGTACATGACGGTTGATTTTCTTATTCGCTGAGTTCAAAATCTTCAAGTCAGTAACCCTGGTGGACATTCCCAAATCTATCTTTTCTCCATGAAATTCCTACTCTGTGACCTCATCACTAGATTTATCATAATTTGGCTTATAGATTTCTACCATCCAGTGACTTGTTTTAGCATCTACATCAACCATCGCTTCCACCTTGAGTTTCTTGGCTCATGGAGTTTTACCAAGATATTTGCTGACTAAATCCCCAACAGGGGCTGAGATAGGAACAATGTTCCTCTTCTTGTTGACTGACAACTCCAGCCAGTTTGGGGTTTTTGGTGTAGAAGAATTTGTAGGAGTGTTTAATACTGATAGGTCTTGATGACCTTCTCTTGCTGATTGATTATTTGAAGGACTAATTGAGCTTTTTTCCATTTTAAATTTATTTTGAGGTTGTGAATTACTCCTTCCGTCTCCAAGTCAATTACAATGTGGGGGACCATATCTATCTTTTCTTTCCTTTTTCTCCAACTCTTGTGGTTCTTGTGGATTGCGTAGGAATTTACTTTTCCTCTTCAAGATGATATTTTATTCCAGTTTTAGATTCACCTGCAGGAAGCAATTTCTCAGTTTTGTTAGTAAGGGCAGGGGAAGTTGTGAGTTTTGAAATTCTTGTACTTTTCTTGGTTATTGAATTAGAAGTCTCTTGCTTCTTCTTCTTGCTTATTTATTTCAACCATTTGTCTGTCCTTTTGAATACTTCCTGAGAAAGGGCATTCAAATCCTCCACTTCTTCTCTTCCCCATTCTACTTTTCTAGCAACTGCATCATTATTTTGCTCCAGGTATCTGGGTTCTGTAACATCTTTCTCATCACCAGTACCAAATCCTTTAATCTTAAAAGGTAGCCACAAGGTGACAATCTGACTCAATGTAAACATGGAGTGTATTCTCCTTACAACCTTGAACTCATCTATACAATCCACCCAAAAATCATCTAATTTTGGCTGATGTAGAAAAGTGACATCCACTTTGAAATGATTTGCCATGAATTTTTTGCTATCAAAGTAGCTTCACCTTTGATAAGAGGGAAGATTAATTACCTTTAGTTTAGCATCTAGGTAAGACATAATATGTGTCAATCTGAAATGGTAATGCCCTAGATTAATAGGAAAGAAAGAACCTACTCCTCTCTTAGGTCTAAACTTCACTCCTACTTGGAGTATTTGCTTGCATATTTCTAACACAATATATTTATCCAAGAAATATCATGGGAGCTTCATGGGTTCACCACTGAAACCTCCTACCCTCAAGTAACTGAAAGTGGGGAATTGAACAAAGAAGTTGCCATAAGTTTTAATCAATTCCATAGCCTCTTCAAACATTCTATAATTTACACTTCCTCTTAGCTCAAAAACAAGCTTGGCTAGGAATGTATCTTGTACTCTTTAGAAATTCCATGGATTTCTCTTCTTCTGCAAATAAGAATGATATTCATAAATCATCATATCATCTCTCCATGTTTCATGGGGAAAACCCTCCCAAATCCTACTAATGGCTAAAACATAAAATAGATATGAAGACATAGAAATTGGATGCCTCTGTAGACTGGGATAACTCTTCATCAAGTCTCATTGCTACTATCTCAACCCAGTCAATATATTTTCCTTCACTTAGAATGGTTTGGACGAAGATATACATCCAATCCTCCCACATGATATCATTAGGTTTACCTTCAATCTATTTAACATGACCACAATGTCATGTACCTCTCTTATCAAATGGTCCTTTTTATGAGGTTTTAGTAACCCAGAACCCCCTCTCTTAGCTTTCAATAACTTGTCTCTGGCTATGTTGTTGCTATAATCTTTGAAATTAAGGTGAAATTCCTTCTTAGCCTTCTCAAAGTCATAGTTGACGTAGGTTTATGTATAAGTAATTATCAGAGCAGCCATGACTACCTGTCTATTGATGGACACCAACACTTCTCTAGAAGGAAGAAAAATACACTTGTCAATACTGTCGTACCTGTTTCTACTTTCCATTATCAATTCATGGCATGATGTCACTTTGGGAAAACTAGCAACCTCTAATAGTCCACTTTCTACAATCTTGGCTGAAAAGGTTCTTGCCTCTACTACACTTTTTAGTCTATGAACAATCTCTGCTATGTCTTCATTTACAAGATTGTGTCTCACATCTGTGGCAAACAACTACTTATAGGAGAAAACTTGTTCTCCTTTAACAACCTGGCCTGAGAAACTGACTCACTAGGACTATTCATAGTGTCTTTTAAGTAAATGACTTCAAGGAAATGAAATGGAAAATACTGGAATTTCCTTTCTTATAGCATATAATTCATAAAACCAGAAAGGAAAATGAGGAAGATTACTTGAAACTCACCGGTGTTGTCTGTTTTTTCTTTCGGAGAAAAAAATTCAATGTGCTTCCAACAGTTGTGTGAAAACATAAAATGCAATAAAAGGAGATTTAATACATATATTTAAGTTGCCCTTTTTTGTTAATCATGATTACTTGTTGTGAATTAATGATTTCCACCATCGTTCGCTGGCCACACCAAATCACATTTATTTCCTCTTTGAGCAAGCTGTACTTTTGCTGAGCTAGAATTTAATTCCCATCTTTTCAGAAAATGATCTCATAAAGGAAAGTGAGATTCGACACATGCCACGAATATTTGATCATTATTGTGTTTCAGATTTTGAACCTTGAACCGTGAAGTGCGAAGTTCAAAGTTCATAATCCCATATAAATCAGTCATGTATTGATAATATTATAGGTGAGACAGACTAATGCATGGTACATGGGAAGATATTGAATTATGAACACAAAAAGTAGAATTTGAAAGTTCAAGATTGCAAAAAACACTGATGCCAAAATGGGAAAAGACACAGGTTGAGTATGCAAAGTGACAAATGCATCTTGGAAAAGTGAACCTTGAAATTTGAACTGTGAAGTTCAAGATTCAAGATTCAATATTACATTGACACACAAACACATGAGTTATGAAAATTGTTGACTGAAAGGATTGCAGACAGATTGTTAGGCAAAAAATGGGAAATTGAACTTTGAACTGTGAAGTTCAAGATTCAAAATTTAATATGCACTTTAACATAATACATGTTACTTAGAAAAATTTAATCATAAGGTTTTTTGACCTACAACATACCCAAAACAAAAGAGGGAATGGACAACATATATGTTATTGTGGAAAGATTTAGTAAAATGACACACTTTGTACCTTGCAAGACAAAAAATTATGCCAGTTAGATAGCTTCCCTATTCTTTAAGGAGGTTTTTAGAATTCATATTTTACCACTGAGTATAGTGTCTGACAGAGACACTAAGTTCGTGAGTCATTTTTTGACTTCTCTATGGCTAAAACTTGGAACTAACTTATCGTTTGGATCTACCTACCATCCTTAGTCTGATGGTCAAACATAGTTAGTAAATAGGAGTCTTGAAAATATCCTAAGATTTTTAACAAAAGAGTATGTTTAATCTTGGGACCAACTCATTGGGCAAGTAGAATATGCCTACAATGACATAGTGAATAGGACTACTGGAAAAAGTCCTTTTGAGATGATCTATGGCCTTCATCCAATAGGAATCTATGATCTCAAAGATCTAAAGGATGGAGCCAAGGGGAGTGGTTATGCTGATAATTTTGCACATTCTATGCAAGAAGTTCATGAGACAGTTAGGAAGACACTCATTGACAATACAAAGAAGATCAAGACTAAAGTGGATGAGAGAAGAAGAGACATCCAATTCAAAGTGGGAGATCTAGTAATGGTTCACCTGAACAAGGCAAGACTTTAGAAAGAAACACCACATAAACTTCAAATGAGAAGAATTGGCCCATGTGTTATACTGGCCAAATATGGAGCCAATGCTTATAAGGTAGAAATTCCAAAGGATATGGGTTTATCACCACTATTTAATTTTTCAGACCTGGTTCTATACAAAGGCCCAATCCTAGATGTAGATTAGAGTTTGACTAAAGTTATACAGGAGGTGGAAGAACTACATTTGCCATCCGCACCAATCAAGAAAGAAGAGCAAATTCTTGATTCTAGAGTCTACAAGAAGACTAGAAAGAAGGAGTACCAAAAACACTTAGTAAAGTGGCAAGGAAAACTAGATACAGATGCAGTATGGATCAAGGAGACTGAGTTTAAAAATTTGGGCATTGATCTAAACTTACTCAATCCAAGGGTGGATTAAAATCTTTTCATTAGGGGAGGATGGTGCAGGAGCACCTAGGCTATCCTTAAGGCCCTAGTTAGTTTTGGATTGTAACTAACCCTATCCAAGTTAGTGTATGTTTTATCAAGACCTTAGAAGGTCTTGTTGTTGTGTGTGACTAGATAGATTAGGGGTTAGTGTTAATTCCATCTTAGTCTTTGTTATTTTCTTTTAGTTGTTTAGTCCTTAGTTTGGTCTAATGTTGGGAAATGAGCTCTAAATGTTTCCAAGACCTATGTATGGGGAGTAATATTCTTAAGGAGACATAAATTATGTTATTTCATTTAACTAAATGGGTTAGAGGCCCTAAAATGTAGTTTGCATCATAAATGCAAAAGATGCTAAAAGTTGTCATGACAACATTTGTAGCTTTTTGCAAATGTTGCATGCAACTCGACAACATTGGATTCCCTCAATTCTAGGAGTGGAAATGAATGCTAGTGGCCAAAAATGGTAGAGAAAGCATATTTAGACACTCTATGGCTCATTTCCCGAGGTAAAGTGGATGTATGCAACTTTTTGGAAAGCAATAGAGCAAGCTTTTGTGAAAATAGAGTACAGTAAGCTTCTATGAGAGTTCTTTATATGTTTTAATTGATGAAAATATCTGATCTAAGTGTGGATTCATGTAGTAGAGACTGATTTAAGACTTTTTCATTCAGAGTGCAAGTAGTGTAGAGTTGATTTGATAGGTGTAGGAAATTGTTAAGAATTAGGTAGTCTACTAGTCAAGTTCAGGGAGATTTTGGTTTTATGGCTCCCCAATGAAATTAAACTATAGGAAATTAAAAAGGTTGAATTAATGTATTAGGAAAGCCTCTATAAAATGTACATATATAGGTAGGAGGTCAGAGGAATTGATTTTCTAATTTTGAAGCCATGCCCTAGGTGAGCTAGGATAGTCCAGTTAGGTGTAGGCAGGTGAAAACAAGAATGCAGAGACAAGGGTGTCCATGGGAGTCCTAAAAAAAGTGTGATATTAGTGTATTTAGGGTCTCATAGATCCCAAGTAATGAGTTCAAAACCCACCTAATCCATTTGGATTTATTTTTCCATAAAAATCAGAGAAATGCTTGTGAGGAGCCAAAATAGGCCTAATAGCCCTACATTTCAGGACAGAGGTGTACGGAGGACTTGGAGACCCTAGACCTTAAAAATATTTTAGGTTTCCCAAAATGGTATCTGGATCCTTGATTGGTTTTAGTGGTTGTGTGGAATTTTTAAGAGTAAATCTTGAAAAACCCTCTAGATAGGGCTAATTGGTCCTTTAGGCCTAATAGGGTCATTTTGGGTGCAATTTTGGAACTCAACTAAATTGGGAGTGAAGACCTATTGAATTTGGAATGTATGGATGCATAATGAACATAAAAAGAGAGTACAAGGCCCTTGTATCATGTGTGGAGTTGGTATGAAGGATTTGAGATTGGAATTCCTCAAAGCTAGTGAGAAGCATTGAGACAAAACTAATGGTGGATGTACTTCAAGGTGAGACACAATAGTTGTAACTCTTAGAGAAGAGTTAGAAGTAGTCTTAGGCTCAATGTCTTGAGGCTAGTGTGGTCCTAAAGGGAAATTAGGATCCTAAGTGGACTAGGTCAAGCTAGGTCCTGTCTAGAGTATTCTGTGAGCACACCTTGGGGTTACTTCCATCAATAAGCAAGAAATAATCTCAAAGCTTCAAATCTAGAAACATGAGAAAAAATTTCTTCGTAGTATATACTTTCTTGTTGTGAATAGCCTTTATATACCAATTTAGCCTTGTTTCTAACCACTGTTCCTTCCTCATCCATCTTGTTTCTGAAAACCCATTTGGTACCAATCACATTTTTATTCTTAGGTCTTGGAACTAGTTCCCAAGTATTGTTTTTCTTTATCTATTCAAGTTCCTCTTCCATATATTTAGTCTAAGATTCATATCTACATGCTTCATCAATAGTTTTTGGTTCCACTTGAGAAATCAAACAAATTTCTTCTCTAGCTCTAGATCTAGTCATCATGCCCTTACTTACATCACAAATTATTTGATCTTCAGGATGGTTCTTCTTTACATACCTTAGTGTCTTAGCAGTCTTAGTGACCTCAATAAGTTCATCTTCAATCTGATTGTCAACCATCAATGGTTCTTCAGGTTCAAGAATAACCTCTTTCATTTCTGTAATCTGACCACAGTCATATATCCTTTCCTGAATCTGAAACTTTTCATCTATCCTCACATTTGCGCTTTCAATCAAATTTCTCAATCTCAAATTGTAACATTTATAAGCTTTACTTTTAGTAGAATAACCAAGAAAAATTCCTTCATCATTTCTAACATCAAACTTTCCTATCTCATCATCTCTCTTGATATAACATTTACTACCATATATTCTGAAATATTTCATAGTAGGTGTATGATCAAACCATAATTCATAAGGTGTTTTACCTGTACCTTCTTTGATCTGAATTCTGTTCAAGGTGTATAGAATAGTGCCAAAAAATTCTCTCTAATGAACATGTGATACATTACCTTCCAATAGCATAGTCCTTGCTGAATCTAAGATAGTTTTGTTTCTTCACTTTGCAATCCCATTCTATTGTGGTGTTCTAGGTGTAGATGTCTGTCTAAATATTCCATGCTCTTCACAGTATGAATTAAATAATTCTGATGTAAACTCACTACCTTTTTCTAATGCCAAACACTTTATCTTTAGGCTAGATTCATTCTCAACTTTTTCTTTAAATAACTTGAACTTGTCAAATGCTTTAGAATTCTCTCTCAAGTATGTAACCTACATCATCCTAGAAAAAGCATCAACAAAAAGTATAAAGTACCTTTCACCATAGTATGATCTAGTTCTTGTAGGACCACACAGATCTGTATGCACTGGATCCAACTTCCTTTTTTCTAAATAAGATTTGCTTTTAAAAGTTCTTCTAGTTTTCTTTCCCATAACACACTCTCTACACATAGTGTTAGATGGCTTTACAATTTTAGGTAGATCTCTTACTGCTTTTTTCATACTTGCCTTCACAATGTTATCAAAGTTAACATGAAAAAATATTTTGTGCCATAACCAACTATCATCAACCTTTGCAATAAAACAAGAAGCTTTAGATGTGTTCAATTTAAATACATTACCTATAGATTTAGTACCAGATGTGATCAAATCTCTTGATTTTTTTCTTATAGAGTATTTCCCATCAATGAATTTTAATTGATACCCCTTGTCTACTAGTTGTCCAACACTCAAAAAATTATGCTTAAGTCCATCAACAAGTAATACATTGTCAGTATTAGTCTTCCCATCCAAAAAAATAAATCCTTTTCCAATGATAAGCTTAGGAGTAGTGTAACCAAATCTAAGAACACCACCATCATATATTTTCAAGCTCACAAACTTATTTTTGTCTCCAGTCATATGATGTGAACAACCACTATCTATAACCCATTCAGACTTCTTTTCAACATAGGATACTAAGGCTTCTTCCTCGTGCATAGGTTCATCTTCCTTAATGGAAATAAATCCATTTTCATCATCATCATCATCATCATCATCATCATCATCATCATCATCATCACCAGATACACCTTCACTAGCATAATAACATTCCTTGTCTTTTGAATATTTAGACTTGAAAAACTTAGGTTTGTGCTTCGGAACTCTTGTAGGACATCTAGATGCAAAATGACCAATCTTGTTACATGAAAAACATTTCAAAGGTAACTTGCCTTCAAATTTTCCCTTACCTCTCTTTTCTCTTCTAGAAATTAGTGCCACTACTTCATCTAGTTTTGTAGATAGGTGTCAAAGATCTGAGTATCTTCACAATCGCTTCTTCCTCACTATAAGTACCTCCAAAGTTTTTGATTCTAGTAACCACTTCTATAATTATCCATGCATATTACCTAATGTTCTCATCTTATCTCATCTTCATTGATTCCATTTTTGTCTTCCAGTTTAGCAGCTTTGCCTTTTTAGTAAACTTGTCTCCAATATACAATGCTTCTAACCTTGTCCATATCTCATGTGCAGAATCCAGGTCTTTTACCTCTATGAATTCTCCTTCAGAAAGTGCGCTGATCAAAGATTCCCTTGCAACCATATTACATTAAAATAGCTTCTTTTCATCTTCAATATCCTTCTCCAATTCATCCTCAGTTACTAACTTTTCTTTCTTCTTTGTGATCATCTAGTAGTCAATTCCCAAACCATAGTAAGTGTGTTATCATCTTTTTCTTCCAACTATTGAAGTTTTTAGGATCAAATTTCAGACTATCCTTCCTATAGTAAGTCATCTTCAGGATCACCTCAAGATGTTAAGCTTTCTCCCTAAGGACCAGTAACTCTGATACCAATTGTTAGGAATAATAGTCCTTAAGACAACTGAGAGGGGGGGGGGGTGAAATAGTTGTAGTATATTATTAAACTTTAAACTTTGTAAACCAAAATTGCAATGCAAATGATAACATAGTAAATGCCAACACCCTAACACAATACTTGTTGTTGAGGAAACCCTATTAAAGGTAAAACCTGGGTGGGGATTAGCACCCACAAATAATGTACTGAGAGTATAGTATCCCTGTTAAATGATTTAGCCATGTTAGGAGCTTATTACAACATTATAGTACACAGTCCATGTTGGGTGACAGACCTGGTTAAGAGTCAGACCCTATTAGGAGTCAAGAAGAAAATAGTAGGCTCACTACCTAGGCACACTGCCCAAAGAAGGTTAAAACCACACTCAAGGATTCACAATATGAACAAGTGTATATGGAAAATATACAATCCAGTGAACTGTCTGATAACAACTATCTTTTCTTGATCAGTTCCAATGAAGTATAACAACCATCAACTCTGTTCTACATCCAACAGTCAACAAGCCTCGTAGCTTCCATAATTATTTCCTCCTTTTAATCTCTTCCACACATTTTGTAAAAGAAAATATCACTCATATATACCCTCTTACAATAATTCATTAGGTCAGAAAATTAATCTTTCCTAATACATAAATAATTAATTAGGTCAGCCAATTAGGATTTCCCAATATACAAATAAATTTTTTACCACTTGATAAGATACACATGGTACCTATAACAAGTAAAAATTAAATAAAATCCATCACATATACTTCTAGATCTGTAATCCATGCTCATAATTCATTTTACACACTATATGTCTGAAGTCAGCCACTAGATAGGTCTCCTCCAGAATACATGCCATAACTACCATCACCAGTAAATAAACAATAATTGAACTCAACCCATTACTCCAACATATGTTGGCTATCCACTAGTAAGCTTGCTTCATCTGAAATATCTTTTCCAGAAAGATATGCCCAAAACACAGAGACCTGCTCTGTCCAGTATTACAGTTACAGTCTAGAAACTAGTCTTCACCAAATCAACTATAACATCCATAATATTCATCATAAAGCTAAGAGACCTTAGAAGTAAGGTCCAAAAACATCCTTCTACATATATCCAACTTTGATCATTCTGAATCATCCGTACAGTTCCTGTACATGTCTTCCAGTTAAGTAGCTAGTCTGTCCTCTCCATAGAAACATATGTTGACATCAGTGACAAAACATGAATATCAACTGTATGATTAGTACCAAAAAATGATATCATCCAACAACCTAAGTAGGTCACTAATACAAATGAAGAAAAGGGTGATCAACAAGGTACATATATCAAGCATAGTGGTTGGACAATTCAAGGTGATGCACCAAAAGATACCACAGATGTAGAAGAAAAAGGTGAAAGTAACACCAACAATATAGACAACACAATAGACACTTCTACCACCGACACAAGGTCAGTTATCGAGCCATCTCACCAAGTCCTCACAATGAGTACCGAGCCAACAAAGAAAAAAAATGAGAAAAAGGCTCAATTGGCAATAACTTTATCTCCTTCATCAAGTTTTCAAGGCAAGAAGAAGAAGAAAAAAGAAAGGAAGAAAAGTCACTATTACATTGGATGAAATCATAGAGATTCTAGCATTGGATCCAAGAACACTTGACCCTGAAACATTAAAGACATATGGTGAATTATATTCCAAGAAAGTAGCACAGGAAAAGCTAAGGAAAGAACTCAAGAATACACAAGTCTTAGAGACTACCAAGGAGATCCTCATACAAGTTTTTCCTGATGTGAACATTGATGAGTCATCCCTAATACTCGATAAAATTACAGTGTTCATTGAGGCAATTAGAAAACCCGATATTGATGCCGAGTAGAAAATGGAAGAAAGAGCAGAGAAAAAGATCAAATACAAATTTACAGAGAAGTAGCCAGGTAGTGGCAGTCAATAAGGTAACTCTGTCTGAATCTGTAAGTGGTTTAAAAATTGTTATATCTTAAGCCATTAAAATTATGCACCAGTTATGCACATTAGATCACTTCACTACCAAGATTAGTCAAAAGATCAAGAAGATCGATCAAGATCTAGTAGATAGTGAAAACAGTCTATCAAATGAGGAACATGCATTGTAGATGCATTACACCAAGGTACTTCAAAAAAAATGGTTCAGACTAGATTTGAAGAATGAAGAGGAGACAATTAGAGAACAAGTAACTGAGCTCTAGGCAACATTACTACCACATTTGTTAATGATGCAGAAACATGTGACATTGGAAAAAAACCTAATTGCCACCCCAAAATTGTCAGTGATAGAAAACATATACGATATGCATGCTCAGATAAATTTAGAACTATTAACCCTCGAGAATTTAAAGGAGGACTGGGAGAAGCTCCTAGAAACACTCAAGAATGCCCACCTCATATTTTTGACAAACTGTAAGTTATATTCCTTTTGTCATTATTTTCAAAAAAGGGGGAAATATATGTATATAAGTATAGTAATAGGAATACTATAATCTAGAGGAAGAGTTCATATACATATAATGAGCATGTACAAAGAGGGAGTCACTATGTATAAGTACTATGTATAGTAATAAGTTTTTGATACTAATGCCAAAAGGGGAGAATGTTACTCTAATTATGCATTGAATTTTTCATTAGTATTCATGCACTCATATGGACACTCGGTATTAGAGTCACAAATAGGATAGTTGATATAATCACCAAAGTATAGAGTTAAACGAGAGCACTGATCATGCCTAGAGTTAACTAAGTGCAGTGATAACCAAATAGACAGACTATACCAGGTTGTAATCTACACCGAGATACACAGTATAACTGAGAAACAGTATAACTGAGATACATAGTCTACACTAAGCACTAAGAGACAACATTAACTGAGTGGACCAGAGGCCACATAAAATTTTGTTATGGAACATCATTCTAGGTAAAAAAATTTTTCTGACCTAGATAATGGTTTACAACAATCGAGGAGAGCATTAATTATGGATTTACAACATTAATTGTTTATATCTCCTATGTTTAGATGATCAAGGTAAATTATGTACATCGTTGGTCTTAGATTAGGGATATTATTGTAAAACCCTAATTAGGTCATAAGGTTTGATATATAAATGTATAGATGTCATTTTTTAATGGAATGTTGATTAAGCAATGATCAAGTAGCTACCATACTACAGACATCAAAGATCAGACAAGGGTTTCAAGGACAGAGACTACATTGTAGAAATTAGTTATCACAACAAAGGCAAGGCTGCTAAGTAGCACATAGAAAAAGGTATTATCATTCACATTGACATGATATATTTTATGTACTTAAAGGATCCGTTTCAAAAATATTGAGATTGTATATGTTTAGATCACATTTATGTTACTTTCTAACAATTGTAATAGACCCTCAAAATCTCTTAACAGAGTAGACTTGACCATTTTTTGTAAATCTCTTAACCAAGTGCACACATATGTTGTGTTTCTAAATCCTCACACAAGATAGATTTAAATGATCTCATTATTACTCCTAATAGGGTAAGATAATCAGAAATGATCAATCTTTGTAAGATTTAATAGGCTACTTTATTATCTGTAGTAGTGAATTTTTGTGGTTCTCATCCTCATTGCAGTTTTACCTTCTAACAGGGGTTTTTTGCGATACCAAAATACTAGTATCATGTGTACTTAATTTAATTTATGTGTATTGTTTATTTTACATGCATTTACATTTAAAAAATGATACTATATATTTGGTGTATGCAATCTACTTAGTCAGTTATTACAGAACATTGGGTTACAAAGATTTATATAAATTGCTTAAGGGTACTGATTCACCCCTCCCCTCTTAGTACACACCTCTCCATTATCCTAACAATGATACCATTCCATGTGTCCTGGGCTTGCAAGCAATTGAGCAGTGAGATGTAGTGGATGACAAGTGAAAATATATGATTGGTTGAGCAAGTTGACAAGGATACATATTATTATAAAATATAATTTATTCAATGTTAATTATCACATAACTAAAGTCTCCATATTTTAACACATGCTTAAAATCAACGGTCTCCATGATCCCATCATCAAAGTTGTGAGGAATTTATTTCAGATGGGATCACACGATCATGACATGTGTACTTGGCAATAATAAATTTAAAGTATCAGGGTGGCAACATTGTTAAGTATTTTTATGAGTAGAAGGCCCTGAACTATATTTTAATGACAGGTAACGTTTTATTTATCATTTTAAATATACAATTAATGTATTTTATTTTGTGCAAGATCTTAAAGGTGGCCAAGGATATGAGTGAATTCATGGGAAGAAAATATACAATCATTAAAGACATAATGAATAATCATGCCCAGATGAAGACATTCTTGAAAGAATACTTATAGAGATGGCGAGCCATGTGAAGGATTATTCTTTTTTCTTAAATAATCTCAGATTATCATCTTTGGATTATTATATGTAATCAACTTGTTATGTATAATGATTAGTTGCCAGATTATTGTGTAACAAATCTTTATAAACGGGTATGTCCTTTCATCCAAATTGAATCCTCATCTATATTTAGGGGATGATGAACTATAATTGTTTGAATGTTTGAAGATGATAATTTGATGATCACCTAGCTACAAAAGTGAATGCAAGACATTAAATTAGTTAATGTATTGTATTGTCATTGATGTTAACTTGTTATGGTTTGATTGGTCATACACATTGTCATAA
This sequence comes from Thuja plicata, assembly GCA_018584345.1. NCBI lineage: Eukaryota > Viridiplantae > Streptophyta > Pinopsida > Cupressales > Cupressaceae > Thuja > Thuja plicata. The sequence goes on from MU227699.1 coordinate 1,565,107, forward strand.
AATTGAAAGATCTGAAGAGACAAAGTTTATGTGGTCAGTAAAACATAAAAGTTATGTATACACTGAGTGACAGTAAACACCAACAAATAGTGCACATCGACGAATAGTGAATAGTGAGCAGTTCACAGTGTATACTGAGCACTACAGTAACTGAGAAAGTTTTACCAAGAAAGAGCTATTTACCGAGCATAACTAAATTTGTCACCAAGCATAATTGAAGTCAGTGACCGAGCTACTCAAGATGATGACCAATAAAAACTAGAGTTAAAGAATGAAAAAACTACTTAGCTGGCATGAGCTATATTTAGGGATTGACTGATTGATTGTTTTATTTTAAATGATTAGTTAAACTAAAGAAATGAAAGAGTTTTAAAGAACATTTTATTCACAGTTATCAAGGAGAGATTTGCAAAATAAAACTAAAGTAGAGCTTTATAGAAAAAAGTAGGCATGGTGAGTTTTATAGATCAAGAAGTGGTCTACAACAAAAACAAGGAGATTGAGAGGCTAATCATGTCTATATAAAGAGGAAAGGAATTCATTAGAAAAATGAGGAATGTTGAGTATAATTTATGTGAAGATATAATTTTTCATGCAGATATGATCACACAGACTAAAGAACAGAGCCAAGAAATTCTGCAGACACCAAGCAACAAAAGACAAAGCATTCACTGAGCATAATAAAGAAGGGGAGAAAAGGAAATGAAGAGTATACATTGATGAGAGAGGTATTATTGGACTAACAATAGATTTGAATATCTTCAAGTTAAATTTGTATTTTGAACAGATCATTTACTGTATCAGTTTAACCATTGATTCAAAAAATCTCTTAACCAAGTGGGATTTAACAATCCTTATTTTATTGAGATACTCAAGAGTATCAAAAGGTTTTCTTGTTAAAAACATAGTGAATGCTAGGTCAAAAGACTAACTATTGGTTTTAAATCCTCTAACAAGGTTGCACTTAATAGTGTGTATTGTAACCTTTAACATGGTTAGCTCTTCACTAAGCTCACTTCAGAAGAGTGAACATTTTGGGTTACCAGCCCCAGGTGGTTTTTCCCTTAGCAGGGTCTCCACAATAAAATCTATGTCAAATGTGCATATGTTTCATTGCATTGATATTTTTCTTTACACGTTATTGAAACTGGATTGGTCGGTTAACACTAAGTTTATTTGCTGCTATTAGGTAAAGTCTAGAAAATATAAACATTATTTATTATCGAGTAGTTTATATTTGTTAGAATCATTTATGGAATACATCTTGATGATTGGGGACTATAAGATAAGTAAGGATATTATATTTGAGACATAATTTTTTGGGTGGATATTTTGGAATTATTTTTAAGGCCACTGATTCACCCCCCTCTCAGTTATTCCAATAGAGGATTATTCTGGAACAAAATATTATTATCAGTTCTTGATGCAATACATTATGGTCTATTCACTGGAAGTACATGACTAAAAATAAACCATAACAAATTTTTTATTTAGTTAGGTTTTACCATTCTTAATGTAATATAATTTCAATTGTTCTTTAGTTCTTATTGATAGTCATCTTCTCATTTAAATTTATTATTTCTCTATGATAATCTAATTAACTTATATGCTTGATTGTGCAATCTCATGACCTAATATTTTGGATCTGTTTCAATTTGATTATTAGTGTGAAGGATTGGTTGTCAAACTTAACTCTATCTTATTAGTCTTTCTTAAGGAAGATAAAATCCATAAGACTAACTGCAACAACAAAGGTCTGAATTATTATTCATGTAGAATCTTTTGAGGTGATGATCATTTCTTAAAAGCGAGTTAATAAAATTGTCTTACAAGGTTATAGGGTCATTTTAATTGAATTTATGATGTTTTACATAAGAAAAGGCATTGATCTTATATTGTTTCAATGTGGTTTAATCAAGTATTTCTAGGGCATTTCTAATTGAGAATTATCTTTATTATTTACAAATTTTATCAATATATTTGTCTCATAAGAATCAATACAAAGTTTTTCTCGTACAAGTATTTAATAGTTGTGATACTCACAATTGATCTAATTCAACAAAGTAACTTTCCATCTCGTCACTAGTATATTTGAGCCTATTTTTAGACCAACATTTCTGACCAAGCTTTAAAATGGTTTTCCTTGGTCGGTTGATTAAAGGTAAAAATTGTTTTTTTTAGTCTATCCCTGTGTTCATCGAAATTATGATAAGTTTGACAAGACGTTGTAATTGTGATGAAAACGGGCATATAACTTAAAATAAAAAAAGATGACTTCATTTTATTACATTTTTTTATTCTGCAAAGCACTAGAGTTGAGGGAGGGAAGGAGGGCACACAAACACTTCAACACCACATGTAAGAGTTGAGGGGAGCTGAGGGAGGGAAGGAGGGCACACAAATGCGTCAAAAACCACCTGTAAGTTCTGAAACCCCATCTTATAAAGCTCTTTTTCTCATCATGAAAAGACATAACTATACCATGAGGGCATTTTCCTTTACATGAACCCATGTACTAACTTCAAGGATCTCTATTTCTAGCCATGGCTCTTGAAAGATTTCTAGATTTGTATTATGTTATTTAAGAAACTCATTATTCAATGAACATCAATGTAGAAAATGTCTAAACTCAAAACTTGGAAACATCACCATAACTTGCACCGTTATTGTTATATTATAGCCCTTCTAGAATTATGAATGCTACAGGATGAGAAATTGAGGGTTTTATTATGAACGCTAAGGTGATGATATTGGTACTTAAGTGGGATGGTCATTAAAGTGATTGAAGAAATGTTATTGTTATCGACATGTGAGTTACTTTAAACCTAAAACATTTTGTAAAACCCAAAGCTTGAACAAGCTAGTGCACAGCTTGAGCTAGGGCACAAATTTGAAATACCATGGTAGTTTTGAAACACCATGAAAGATTTGAAACACCATTAGCGTGTAGATCACAAAAGATTTGGAGAATTTGATTGCAAGATTCATCTTCCAAGTCTCTTCCTTCCATGTTCTTTTTTTGTATTCTGTCAAATTTGCAAGTTAATATTTGTTTTGAAAAAGGATTAGTTTGTTAAATATTTTCCATTCCATAGTCTATGATAATAGTTTATTTTGAAGGTTTTATTTCTTGTTTCAAGTGTGATTTTTTCATCATAACTTATTTTTTTAGTTGTTTTCTCTTGTCTAAACCTGAGCTTACCAATATATGGATTTTGTTATAATAGCCTTTTCATGATAGGGTTTGTAAGGAGTACCTATGCATCATTGTTCTTGGCATTTATAACCTTGCAATATGGCATCTATTATATTTGTAGTATGATGTCATCTCTTGGTCTAAGTTAGAACCCTTGGTGTCAATTGATGCCACCCAATCTATTTTCTAGTTTACCCAATCAACACTGCAATTACCTAATAAGGATATAACAAAAGAAACTTTTTCTTCTGAAGTCCGATTATAAGAAATTTCAAGGTAAGGGTTTTGTGCTTACTTTTCCACGTAAGACACAAAAGGCACACAGAAGATAATGGAAATTAAACTCCTCTACTGTTGACTTGAATCACTTGGGCTCTGGTATTGTACCATTACCTTTATCCTCTCAACTGTAGATGCTCACCCCTCTCTGCTACCACAACACTCACAGGTATGCATTTTTGTTCCATTTTTTTAGTTTTGATTATTTTTAGTTTTTGTTTGTATTCTTTCCCTAGTCGTACGTCCATTTATTTTTTGGAAGGCGGGGTTTCCTAATAGATTTGTCCAACAGGGGTTTGCTAGAATTGTTATCTCATAAACAATGGGATTTTAAATGCTCTATATGCTATTCACAACCAGGATATTTTAATGGGGATTTTAACAGCTTTCTTATTTTTTTTTTTTAATTGTCTCAATATCTTTCAGATCTATTCTATGCCAATTTTTGATAGTTCTAAAGCAAGATATACTAGTAGAACGAACAAGCCATCTCCTCTTTGGGTCTGTACTAGATTTTGAGTATTCTATGATTTCATTTAATTCTTCATTAGGGTTTCACTTCCATTTCTTTCCATCCTTGTAGGTCTGTTAGGAGGTCTTACCCTATCAGTGACTTTTGCATACCCATGTTTTATGTGGATTTCTATCAAAAAGCCTGAAAAATACACTTTTATCTGTTACTTGAACTAGGGTCTTGGCATACTTGGGATTGTTTTTAGCCTAGCATTTTTAGTTGGAGGACCATGGAAAATGGTTGACAGGGGCTTAAAGCTCATGTTTTTCAAGCCAACTTAGCTAATCTCTACAATGTTTAATATCAATAGTCTAATAGTTTCTTTATAGATGAGTGTGTTGATGTTCTTTGTTTCTCAGGCTCCTTAAAATGTATAAATACACAGCCAAAACATCCCACAATCTAGTTATCAAGGATTCTTACTATATATATAGTTATGGTGGTATTAACAGATAATTTTTAGTTGTATAAATAAGCCCATTGTTTTTTAGATAATTTTTCAAGCCTTTAGAGATATTTAACCCAAGAATTATCAGGGCACCTTTCTAGGCAACAGTCAAAGAGATTAGAGTATGCAATTGGTAATTTGCTAAAATAATCTTGAAAGCAAACAAGTCCATCCTTGTTTGCAGTAAAAGTGTAGAAAGTGGGAGACAAGGGGTTTAAGAAACAAATAATTATTTAAATCTTGTAATTTTTAGGATTTTCAATTATCTGTAAGCATTTTCATATTCATGAAATTTTTCACTATCACCTTCTCATTAAGTTATAGTGAGTTCCATATGCTTAGAATCTGAAAGTTTGGGATGTAATGAAGGGTCCACAACTTAGGATGTTTTGATCGCTTACACTTTTACCTCCCTATATTGGGCAATTTCCTCTCAGCTAAGATAGAAGAGCAAGGACCAAAAAAGAAAAAAAATATCATCAATAGGATGATCTAATATTGTTTAGGATCTAGATTACATGCTTACTTACCATGTCTCTTTGAATATTACAGCTAACCCTTTTTGTTTTGCCTATGTGGAATCATCCTTTCTTAGGATTGCATCTTCATCATGTTTTTTTCTATTTTACTCATTTTGATTCCCATTTCATAGTGCCTTGGGCTAAAATTATCAAATGATTACTTTTTTGTATTTCTTTGGTATCCTTATCGTGTCATGTCTCGGTCTTAGTTCATGTCATGGATAGACTTAAAGTCTCAGTGTACATCTTTCTCTCAGTGCTTACATGATTATTTTTCTTCCTAAATAGGCTTGTATTCAGAGACCTATTTAGGAATACCAATAAGCAGAGTTGTGCTTCACTTTTTAATGTTTTTAAGGCTCTCAAAGTTTTGTGTTTTATATTCCAAATTTGATTGCAGACTGCAGAGATTGATAGAAGAATTAGCCATGAAGGAAAGTATGAGAAACACAACCAAATTCTACTTTGTCTTCTTTTTCACTTTTTAGTATCCCCTTGTGGACTGATCTTTGATGTGGACAAGGGGTATCTCCTTAACCAAATTCACCCAATACTTGAATGTTTTATTTTACCACTGGAGCTCATCTTATTTGACAACTTCTATTATGATT
>MU227699.1:1635170-1646447 GCA_018584345.1 Thuja plicata
GAAATGAAGTATGGGATTTTATGGAATGTTTTGATGCTTTCTCTATTGATTGGATAGACAGATCACAAAATATCCTTGTGGATTTTATGGCTAATTTGGCACTAAGGCATAATGATATCCCTTGTGAAGACATCGTTCAAGTTGAAGTTAAAACTAGGCCTGCTATACCAGATAACATCAACAACTGGCAAATCTTTGAAGACGATAGAGATATAATCAAATTTTTGGCATGTGAACAAGAATATGAAGATCAGTTAATAGATTTGAATGCTCATTTTGAAATAGAAAATGGGAAGGAAGTGTTATTTGGAAAGGAACTCATTCAGTTAAAAACCAATAAATTTCCAAAAGGTCTTGTAGAAATGGAGAGGTTGTTTGACAATAAGGATTCAAAGTTGGAAAATAAAAATACTAATGTCGCAATGGAAGACATAGAAAGGATAAACTTGGGAAATGAAGAGACTCCAAAAGAAGTATTTTTGGGTAAAAGTTTAACTCCCAAGATCAGAACAGATATTATCAGATTATTGAGAAAGTATAGACATGTATTCGCTTGGTCCTATGATGATCTTAAAGCTTACCAAGAGGATATTTTTCAACATGAGATACCTTTGAAGCCTAATGCTAAACCATTTAGACAAAGGCAAAGACCTATAAACCCTACTTTAGCCCCAAAAATGAAAGATGAGCTAATCAAGATGAGTGATGCTGGTATAATAAAGCCAATTAGACACTCAACATGGGTTTCAAATTTGGTCCCTGTCAAGAAGAAGAATGGTGATATTACACTTTGTGTGGATTTTAGAAATCTAAATGTGTCATCATTGAAGGACAACTATGCATTACCTAACATGGAAGAATTATTACAAAAGGTCACAGGAAACTAAAAAATGCCCACCACATGCTCCATCATGTAGATCTTTTAGCACTTCTTTAGCTTGGTATGTATCTAAAAAAAGGAGAAGTATAACATCCCTATTCTTCCAATATAAGTCTCCTTGCATCAAGACATACTTAGATTCTTGTAACTTTATTGTCCTATTCTGACAATATAAATGATAACAATTCATTTCCCGTGACCTTTATTGTCATTATTTCAAGTTTTGAATTACTCTTTCATTTCATTTAATCTAGTTCATATCTCAATCATATCAGGAAAATATTAAATACATTATATGTCATTAACAAATATATTTTCAATTTTGTGATCTTATTAACACATTGAGAAGTAGGAATCGAAGTTATCAGTTATCCATTATAGGAAACCTCTACGAAGACTTTGAAGACAAGTTTTAAAGTGCAGGCTCACCAGCCTTGGTTCCGTGGAATCAGAATTGTAGGAGGTTGTTGACACCTTGTTCATTGGCAAATCGATTGTATCTATCTTCATTGGATAAGAAAAATCCATTAGAAGTCCAATCTGTCGATTTGAGCACCAACAATTTCAACCCTAATCTGACAGTTAGATTAGACATTGTATGGACTGGTGTTTGAGAAGGAAGAATTTACAGTGTAATTAAGTTACACAACCATCATCCACCACTTTATTGGATTTCATGGATTGAATGAAAGGATGGATTGTGTCTGAAAAGTAATTCCTAAGATCTTTGTGGCATTATTTTAGTAGATTTTACTTTCTGGTTAGGTTTTGTTTAAATTATTGCATTTTGTAAGTTCACTGACCAGTTTTGGTCCATTCATGTAAAGAATGGGTTTCTTTGGTGTTCCTATGGTTCAAAATCCATGAAAAATTGGAATCCATTAGAGCCTTGTATATAATTTGTACATATGGCTTATGGAGTATGTGTGTGCAAGGGAAGCTTGAAAACAATTAGGCCCTAGGTGAGTACTAGCTATTCTGGCTAGGGTTACTGAGTAGTGTAGAAACAATGGAGGTTGCAATTTGATTGGTATGTGCCAATCAGTGATAGTGAAGTGTAGGAGAATTAGGTACAAACCTTTTGATAGAAGGAGGAGTTCAGAGGAGCTCATTAGATCAGTGGAAGAAGATCAAGAAACTAGACCAGCCATCATGCCCTAGAAAACCTTATTTTTAGGGGATTGGTAAAATTTCATTGTATGGGCAGAGTTGAGACCAGAGAACTAGAAAATCTTGAAGGGGAGGAAAAACCCACAAAGAATATGTACTCTATTTCTAGGGTTGTTAAGGGGTTTTAGGAGGAAAATCACATTTTTTAGTGATTAGGAGAGCTAATAGGCCTAAAAGGGCTACAAGGCCTACAAGACTTGATTTTAGAACCCGATTGGAAAATGGATGAAGGATTCACAAAATTGGATCCATAGAGGTTGGATTAGACCTAAGGGGAGTTAGGAAACAAATCCTTAAGAAGTTGACATCAATGGAGTGGCAGGAGGCTAGTGAGGCCATGGATGTAAGAAAGCTATGGAGAAGAGAATAGAGAGGAGTTTGAAGTTGGTGGGAAGTTCCAAGGGAGTTGGGGGATTAGGAAAGAATCCTCTTGTTAGGGTAGAGAAAGAGGCCCTAAGAAAGACCAAGTGAAGGTCTTGGAGAGACCTAGAAGGATCTAGGAGAGGAGCTCCATACCAAATTAGTATCAGAGCCATTGAAAGGATTGGGAGTGGATTAGTGCATGACAGAGTGGAGTGAATCCATAGGTGAGAACATCATGGTGACCAATGTAGACTTTGCCAAGGATTTGTTAGAGAAACAAATCAAGATTAAGATACTTGAAGAAGCACTGGAGGAAATGAAGATTAAGATGGTAGAGGTTGTAGAGACAACCAGCAAGTTGAGAGAAGAAGTGCATGGAGGGATAGAAAAAGGAAAGTCACTAGTAGAAAAGGAAGTAGAACCAGAGCCTGACCCTCTTCTACCCAAGGAACCATTCCTCAAAGCACTCAAGGCATTAAGCAGGAAGGCTCTAGAAGGAATACCAGTATTCTCTGGTAAGATGGATAGTGAAATGGTTATAGAATGGCTTGAAGGGATGAAGAATCACTTCGAGTGTGATGGGATTACAAAAGCACAAAAGGTGAAGATAGCCAAATCAAGGCTAAGAGGGAAAGCCCTCACATGGTGGAAGTTCTTGCAGGAGGAAATAGAGAAAGAGGGCAAGAAGACCATATGAAATTGGAAGACAATGGATGAAAAGGTGAAGCAGAATTACCTTCCAGAAGACTATGATATTCAAGTGCATAAGAAGAGGTAGAAACTTAGGCAAAAAGACCTAGATGTGCTAGCCTATACTAAGGAATTTCAAAATTTTTTTCTTAGATCAAGAATCCAGGAGACAGAGAGCATCAAAGTTGCAAGATACCTTAATGGATTAAGGTGTAACATTCAAGAAGAACTTAGTCTCTTTACCCTGACTTCCATTCATAGTTGTTTTCAAATGGCTTTGAAAGTGGAAGAGAAACTAAAAAGAAGCAAGATTCTAGTTCTAGAAATAGAGGAAGGGGTAGAGAAAATAGGGTTGGCCATAGTGGAGGTTCAAGTGGAAGAGTTAGTGACAATAAAGGACAAAGTGACTCTAGAAATTTAGAGCAAGGACAAGAAACAAGAAATAGGGGTGGATATAATAACAAAGGAAGAAGATCTTATAACAGTGGCAGAGGAAGATCAGGAGGTTTTGGGAGAAGCTCTCACTTTTCTTCCATGAAATGTTACAATTGTGGATAGATGGGACATCCTGCATATAGGTGTCTAGATAAACCAAAATCCTCACAAGGGGAGAAGAAGATAGATTATATCCAAGAAGAAGATTTCTCTAAACAATCAGAGGTGAGTCTAGATTTAGAGAAAGGAGAACACCTCATGTTGAGAATGATCCTAATCAAGACACCCACCAAAGATGATCAAAAGCAGAGGAGAGCTCTTTTAAGAGTGAAGTGCAAGATATTGGAGAAAGTGTGCAAGGTGATCATTGATTCACGGTCAATAGATAATGTCATATCTGAGGAGGTAGTAGAGAAGTTGAAACTCACCAAAATCCCACATGTGTGTCCCTATAAAGTTACATGGTTGAATAAGGGTAAAAACATCTTGGTGATTGAACAAGTGTGGGAAAGAATTTGTCATTGGGAAGTATCAAGATAGGATACTATGTGATGTGTTCCCAATGGATGCTTTCCATCTATTTCTTGGCATACCATGGATGTATGATAGAGAAGCTATCCATAATGGGAAGGATAACAAGTAAATCTTCAAGAAAAATGAGGTAACTTTCAAATCCAGTCTTTGATAGAAGAGGACATAGTGGAGAAGGAAGAATCCAATGCCATGTTGATGAATGGAAAATAATTCCTAAGGGATTGGAAAGATGAAGAAGTTGGCTATGCAATCTTGTTAAGCCAAAGGAGGAGGAGACTCATAAGAAAGCACCTATGCCAAAAGAGGTAACAGAACTATTGGATCAGTTCAAGGATATAATTTGTGAGGGTACACTAGCTTCACTACCACCAAAGAGGGAGATAAGTCATCAGATTGATTTCATACTAGGAGCATCCTTTCCAAACAAAGCTACATATAAGATGACACCAGAGCAAAATAAGGAGATAGCCAGGCAGTTGCAAGAGTTATTGGAAAGATTGATTAGGAAAAGCATAAGCCCTTGTGCTTTCCTAGTGGTGTTGGCTTCTAAGAAGGGAGGTAAGTGGAGGATGTGTATTGATTCTAGGGAAATAAATAAAATAACTATCAGATATAGATTTCCAATTCCTAGAATAGAATACTTGATGGATTACTTGGGGGGTTCTAATTACTTCTCTAAAATTGACCTAAAGAGTGGGGTACTATCAAATTAGGATGAAAGTGGGTGATGAGTGGAATTCTACATTTAAGACTATAAAGGGGTTGTATGAATGGTTATTTATGCCCTTTGGGCTTACCAATGCACTAAGCACCTTTATGAGGGTGATGTATGAAGTCTTGAAGGACTATATAGGAGTTTTTGTAGTTGTCTATTTAGATTACATCCTCATATTTAGTAAAACAAAAGAGGATCATATGAAACACTTGGAGTTAGTGTTGAAGAATTTTTAGGAGGAGAAACTCACCATAAATCTTGAGAAGAGTGAGTTCATGAAGGAAGAGTTAGTCTACCTTGGCTTTGTAGTTTCCAAGGGTGACTTGAAAATGGATAAATAGAAAGTAGAGGCTATATTGAACTGGCCTACTCCTAAGACAGGGACAAAAGTTAGGATATTCCATGTGTTGTCCCAATTCTATATGAAGTTCATTAGGAGATTCAATGAGATTTGTGCTCCATTCCTAGAGACTATAAAAGGAGTATTGAAAACAAAGTTTGTGTGGACCAAGGCAGCTAATGAGGGGTTTGAGAGGTTGAAAAAGAAAGTGGCTACTCAGCCTATATTGTTGTTACCTAGTTTTGACAAACCATTCATTGTTGAGTGGGATGCAAGAAGCATTGCAGTATGAGCTATCCTAAGCCAATAAGGTAGGCCTATGGCATTTTTTAGTGAAAGACTAAATGAGGCGAAGTCTAGGTACTCTTCCTATTACTTAGAGCTATATGCTCTTGTACAAGACTTAAAGAAGTGGAGGCATTATCTATTGCCTAAAGAGTTTTTTGTCTTCATAGACAACCAAGCAGTGAGTTACATAAACACTCAAGACAAGCTTAGCTTGAGACACATCAAGTGGATGGAGTTGTTACAGTCTTACACTTTTACCATAAAATATAAGAAGGGGGTGAAAAACAAAGTTGCAGATGCCCTTAGTAGGAGAATACTTACCATCCAAGAGATTTAGTTGCAAATTACATGAGTTGAAGTTTTTAAGGACCTACATGAGGGGGATACAAATTTCTTAGAGATATACAAGGTGTGTCAGAATTTTGAGAATCACTTTCATAGTGAGTTTGCAGAGTATACATTGCAGAATGGGTTTCTCTTCAAAGGCAAGCAACTTTAGGTTCCAAAAGGCTCAATGAGGGAGAACCTCATACATGAGAAGCATAATGGAAGCCTAAGTGGACATTTTGGACTAAATAAGACATTGGACCTAGTGGAAAGGTTCTATTGGTGGCCAAAGATGCAAAAGGAAGTGAGAAGATATGTGGAGCAGTGTGGCATATGTCAGAAGGCTAAAGGAACTTCATCAAATGTAGGAATTTACCAGCCATTACCCATCCCAAGTAGACCTTGGGAGTGTAGAAGTATGGACTTCATAGTAGTTACCTAGGACTCCAACTGGTTTAGACAATGTGTTTGTAGTGGTAGACAGGTTTAGTAAAATGAGTCACTTCATACCATGCAAAACAACACATGGTGCTAGCCATATTGCCTACTTGTTCTTCAAAGAAATAGTGAGGATTCATGGCCTACTAATGAGCATTGTTGCAGAAAAGGATGTAAAGTTCATGGGTCACTTTTGGAAGACCCTATGAAAGAGTCTAGGAAAAAATGTATCTCATGGATCTACCTATCATCCTCAAAGAGATGGGTAGACTAAATTAATCAATAGAGTTCTTGGGAACTTGCTTAGATGTCTGACAAAGGAATATGGACAAGGATGGGAGCAAGTTATTCCACAAGAAAAAATTTCCTATAATGATAGCAAAAATAGGACTACAGGAAAAAGTCCATTTGAGATTGTGTATGCGGCACATCCAAGGGGTGTGATGGAGCTTAGAGACCTTAAAGGATATGAGGGAGTTAGTGGGAATGCTGATGATTTTGCACAATCAATGAAGAAAGTTCATGAACAAGTGAAAAAGACCTTAATGGAGGTCAATCAAAAGTTGAAAGAAAAAAGAGATGAGGGAAGAAGAGATTTGTAGTTTGAAGTGGGAGAGTTAGTAATGGTTTTCCTAAATAAGGCAAGACTACAAAAGGGGATACCTAGTAAGCTATAGATGAAAATAATTGGACCTTGTAGGATATTGGCTAAGTATGGGCCTAATTCTTATAAGGTGGGGATGCCCAAGGAGATGTCAATTTGTCCAATATTCAATGTGAAAGAATTGATCAAGTATAAGGGGCCAGAGATGGATGAGTTGTAGTATAGTATAGAGGTACATAAGGACATGGGAGAGTTCAAGACTCTGGAACAAGTCAAGACACAAGTGGAGAAGATATTGGATTCAAGAGTAAAGAAGAAGACATGGCACAAAGTCTATATGGAACATCTAGTGAAGTGGAGATAGAAACCAGAGTCAAAAGCCACTTGGATAGCTAAGAGTGACTTCAAGAATCATGGAATCAATGAGGAGTTCCTAACACCATAGGTACCTTAACTTTCTTGTTGCAGGGGGGAGGATGGTGCACGAGAACCCTAAGGTCTTTAGTAAGACCTTGAGACATTTTGTCTTGTAGGATGGTTTGGCCAACCATCCATCAATAAGGAATAAACTATAAATTATCTAGTGTGTTTTAAGGTGTGATTAGTATTAGGAAGATTAGGGTTTGTGTGTTGTTTGAGTTTAGTTGATTCTAGGAGTCTAGAACCTAGAAGTCAACTCAAAAGTCAAAGGGTTGAAAAAAGTCCCAAAGTGGGAATATTTTTAAGTTTTTAATGTTATCTAGTCATTTTAGGTCAATTTTTAAGGTTTGGAACCAATTAGGACTCTCAAAATGGGAAAATTATCATTTTGACAAAAAGTTGTCAAAGTTGTCATGACAACTTTTAAAGTTGTCATGAAAACATTTCCTAGTTTTTAGGAATTGGATCTTATGGTGCCAAAATCCTAACTAGAGGGTCTAGATAGGTGGGATAGAAGTATTTAAGGTTATTTCAACCCTAATCTGATAGTTAGATTGGACATTGTACGTACTGGTGTTTGAGAAGGAACAATTTACAGTGTAATTAAGTTACACAACCATCATCCACCACTTTATTGGATTGAATGGATTGAGTGAAAGGATGGATAGTGTTTGAAATGTAATTACTAAGATCTTTGTGGCATTATTTTAGTATATTGTACTTTCTGGTCAGGTTTTGTTTAAATTATTGCATTTTGTAAGTTCACTAGCTAGTTTTGGTCCAGTCACATAAAGAATGGGTTTCTTTGGTGTTCGTGTCATTCAAACTCCATGACCACTTGGAATCCATTAGAGCCTTGTATATAATTTGTACATATGGATTGTGGAGTGTGTGTGTGTAGGGGAAGCTTGAAAATAGTCATGCCCTAGGAAAGTACTAGCTATTCTGGATAGGGTTACTGAGTAGTGCAGCAACAATGGAGGTTGCAAGTTGATTGGTATGTGCCAATCAATGATAGTGAAGTGTAGGGGAATGAGGTTTAGATATTTTTATGGAATAAGGAGTTCAAAGGAGCTCATTAGATCAGTGGAAGAAGGTCAAGAAACTAGACCAACTGTCATACCCTAGAAACCCTTATTTTTAGGGGATTGGTAAAAGTCCATTGTACAGATAGAGTTGAGACTAGAGACCTAGAAAATCTTGAAGGGGAGGAAAAAACCACAAATAATATGTAATTTTTTCTAGGTTTGTTAAGGGGTTTTAGGAGGAAAATCACATTTTTAGTGATTAGGAGGGCTAATAGGCCTAAAAGGGCTACAAGGCCTAAAAGACTTGATTTTGGAACCTGATTGCAAAAATGGGTGAAGGATTCACAAAATTGAATCCATAAAGGTTGGATTAGACCTAAGGGGATTTGGGAAACCAATGCTTAATAAGTTGACATCATTGGAGTGGTAGGAGGCTAGTGAAGCCATGGATGTAAGAAAGCTATGGAGAAGAGAATAGAGAGGAGTTTGAAGTTGGTGGGAAGTTCCTAGGGAGTTGGGGGATTAGGAAAGAATCCTTAAATCCTCTAGTTAGGGTAGAGAAAGAGACCCTAAGAAAGACCAAGTGAAGGTCTTAGAGAGAGCTAGAAGGCTCTAGGAGAAGATCTCCCTACCAAGTTGCCTCAGAATCTGATACTTCCTCATCTTTCTCTTCACTGATGGTACCATGTTCTTTGGTTTCCTCTATTTGTTCTTTCTCCTCCTCATTAATCGATAGAATATTTTCAAGACTCTTTACCATCTTGTTCTTCTTGTTGATAGTCTTCTTGATGACTAGGCCTATTTTTATCTTAGACTTAGCCTCTTATAAGTTCCAAATCTTGGTTTTTTACTATCAAGTGGTTCATTCATCAATGCATCAATTGCATTTGTTGCTTGATCTATGTTTATCTCACAGTTAAGAGGTGGTAACCAAGCTATTCTTGGTACAACTAGTTTTATGTGAGTGAAATCTGTATCCACCATAAAACATATTTCATCCCTATGTTTTTCAATCAATTATTCAAGGATCCTTACTCTTTCCATCATCTTCTCCTTGAAGTCAATGAAGTATTCAGTCATCACTGAATCAAATTTATCTCCTAATGACTTGATATAGTCATTTATCTACAATGTGATTGGCTTGGTGGCTTCCCACTTCACTTTTCCAACTAAAGGAAAGTATTCTTGAAAGTAAAAGAATATACACATTATAAGTGAACCAAACTTACATGTGTTTGTCTTTGCAGACCTGATTGTTTTCATATTCTCATCAAGTTGCTTCACCAAGATCTCACATAGATCCATTTGTATTCCCATTGTGACAATATTGTAAGCTGTTCTTACTTCTGTTGATGCTATGTTGTTTAGTCTGCTAGCTTGGAAGATCTTGTACCCTATGACACATGCATTAAACCTTAGTTCCTCATTGGTGATGGTGTTTACCTTAAGTCCTATGTTATCCCACACAACATTGGTGAGTTTTTCAACTTTCGGTCGAGAGGGATGCTTATGTGCCTTAGTTTTATTGGTTACGGGGTAACCTGTTATAGCATGTAACGCATCCTTTGTGATTTTCTTGGGTTCATCCAACCATAAATTTTTGTCATGCATTCAGCTCAGAACTAACCTAATTCAGTCAATTTTGAAAAACCTCAGGAAATGTAGGGCATTTTTATCCCCTTTACTTGTAAGTGTTTGTGTTCTTCTTTCAGGTTCCCTTGATCATCACACATCTTCTTGTAAGCTTGATCTATCTCCAAATCACCAATTTTAGTGATCTTGCAGTGAACGTAGGACCTTATGTCTTCTATTAGCAAAACATTAGGTGGAATTTTTTAAAATCTGCCAGAATCATCAGGCTGCGATGTAATCTCTGGGAATATCTTCAATTTTACTATTCTTGAAGTGGTTTCCATTGCATTTCAAATTTAGGGCTTTATTGAAAATAATAACAGAGTTCTTCAGTGTTTTCGGTACTTCAATTCGTGTAACTGGTGAGTGATCTGTTTGGAGTGTGTTGGATCAAGTCAAGGTCACTTTGTTAAATTCTCTCTTTTCGCTCTGCTCTGTTTTGTTAATTTTCATGTGAAGAATGAAGCCTATCCGTCGAGTAATTTATAGAATTTCTCCCTAAGTCTATCATAAAGGCTCAACAAATCATAGGGTCATGAAGATGGATTTCATCAGGAAGATTCTCAAATAACATTGTCGGTGTTGACAAGATGCTCAGAATAGCTATTAAGATTGTTTCTTTCACCAATCAATATCGGTGTAGTCTCAAGAAAACATTGTAACTTTGCTTCCTTACCGATGGGTGTCAGGTTACATTAGCGACTTAGCCTTTTTATGTGTTGACCGATAATTCTCGGTAAGTGTAGATAGCTTATCCTTTTATGTTCATCGATGATTTTTGGTACGTGTTTACTGACGGGGTTGTTTTCTCAGAATTGTAACAAGTAACATAATATGCATCTTTATTCATGTAGATTTTGACTATATATCAATTTGTATAATGGAAATGATGTAAAGTATGACTTGGAGTAGTGCAGCTCCATACTTACTTGTTCATCTTTAGGCAGGGTGGTCATGTCACCAGATCCATGGGATGAGGTGTCACCTACTGTAACCACATAGATTTAGTCTGCTCTAATTATAGACCCTATTTTCTCTAAGTGATCATACCCCCAATTATGTTCAGACAACTCTTCAATTGGCTGACATAATTCATTCAAATCAAATTTAATCTCCTAAGTGATCTAATCACCAAACTTTATTAATCACCTAAGCCAATCAAATCAAATCAATTCAAATCAGACATGGCTAAGGTAATTAATTTAAGAGGAATTAAACAAATGCCTATTTATAACAAACCACTTGCAAAAAGCCTATCTTCTAACCTAAATTAATCTAATTAATTTGCTATAGTCCTAATTAATTATCTAAAGCAATAAAAAGCTTAAATAATTAATATTCCTATTTTTGAATGAATATATTTAATATAATTCATTTCATTAATATTCCCCTAAACCCCTAACCTAACCTACC
>MU227699.1:1656203-1677006 GCA_018584345.1 Thuja plicata
TGTTCAATTTGAATAGCAATTGCAAGGTCTGTGAACCTGTTATTGTTCCTTTCGGGCTCTTAATTTGGGTTAAAATTGATAGGGCTAATTGTATAAATTATTTTAAATTTGTGATTCAATGGAAGCCCGTAGGATGATGGTCTCTCTTTACAGGAGTGAGTTACCTTAAAATCATCTCTGACTATACGTATGATTGAATTTAATTGACTCTATTCCCAATTTGGCATCAGGCACTGATCTTATTTCATTTGTAATTGGCATTTTTTTCTTTCTGTAATCTATACATTATATTTGTTATCTTCTTTAAAAAGCATTCAATTAGGTTTTAATATTATTTTAGGCTTCAGTTTAGATATCAAACTATTTAGTAGTTAGGAGATCAAGTCATTATCCTCCAAAGATTTTTAACCCCTTTTGGAGGACTTTCTTTTGTTTGTGCACATGTTTGTGCAGTTAGGAAGCACCTTTTTAGGCCTACTAGCCTTGGCTTGATTGAGTCAGAATTGCAGAGGCATTTATTTATGCTTGTTAGTTGGCCTCAAAATGATCTAGCATTTTTGAGCACCAACACACCTAAGGTCAAAACTTTTGAGGAGTTAATTCAACACTTTATCCAACATTACTCTTATAATATACATCATGATGTGAATATGATGGATCTGTATAACACTAAACAAAAGACTGGCGAATCCTTTACCCACTTTCTACAAAGGTGGAGGAAAATATTTTCATGGTATTCAAGAGCTATTCCCAAATCTGAGAAAATGGAAATCTTTGTCAATAACTTGGTACCTGAGTTGAACTACACATTGCAAATACATTACTCCCCTAGCTTTGACAGGATGATCAAGAATGATATCCGTATTAAAGAAGTTATGGTCAAAAAGGGGGAGATCACTCTTCAAAGTGAAAAAAAATCTAAAAAATCCTACTCCAAACCTAAATGGTGGAAACAAAACAAAAATGTTGTTAACCATGGAGTAGTAGACGCATCCAATGTTGGTCCTAAACCTGAGGTGTTCAATCTAACTAACAGCATGCAAGCAAGCAAAGATGCCAAGGTAACAACCCCCATACCTAATGAAAACAATGATAATAGCAAGGGTCGGCCATGGACTTCAAAATATCAAAGAACATTCACTCCTTTGGGAGAGCCTCTCAAAACTATTTTAAAGACACTATTAGACAACAAAGTTCTCACAATCTCATATTCCAAACCATGGGAACTAGTTGTCAAACCAAGGTGGTGGGATGATAATTCTTATTGTGTATTTAATAAAAACAAAGGACACAAGACTAACAACTATCTTAAACTTAAACATGTTATTCAAAACCTCATTGAAGGAGGAAAAATCAAAGTGGAGGGACACACTACCAATGAAGATCATACAACATTTAAAAAACTATTCCCTAATTATGAGAAAGGGGAAGCATCTAAAGGAAAAGGTAATGAAGTAAACTACACCTACTCCTATAATGATAATGTGCTCAATATGGTAGACATTAAAATGGAATCAATTAATATGGTCACAATCAAAGGTATTTCTTTCCAATTAAATGTGGTGACTCAGAGCCAAGCATAGGTCACGATCAAAGGACCCAATTCCTCCTCAAAACTAGCATCAACATTCAAGGTTCCTATTGTTACTATCCCCAAACAATAGCAAAACATGTGGCTACTATTCCTGCAGTGAAGTATGACTTGGTGGACCAATTGCAACGAACCTCTGCTAAAATTTCCATTTTTATGTTTCTTAAAGTTTCCATAGTACATAGGGAAATCATGGAACAAGCCCTACATGAAGCAAATGTACCAAAGGACCTTGATATAGACAAATTCCAAGCGATGGTTAATCACATCTCAGTGCCACATTACCTCTCCTTTTCTGAAGAGGATGATAAATCATTGACACATCCATATAATCAACCCCTTCATATTGAAGTCCTCATTCATAAATCTTGTGTTAGATGTGTATTGATAGATGGAGGGGCAGGATTGAATATTTGTACCCTTAATCTAATCAAGAAACTAAGTCTTTTAGAACAAACCATTGACTCTAGAAGAAAAATCACTATCAAAGCTTATGATGAGGAAGAAAGATCCTCTAAAGGTCTTATTGTTCTACTCATCAGAGTCAGACCAATTGAAAGGAATGTCATATGTCAAGTTTTGGACCTACCCCTAGCCTAAAAAATCATGTTGGGGAGACCATGGATCTACGAAATCCAAGTTGTGCCATCTACTTACCACCAATGTATCAAGTTTCCACATAATCGAGTGGAAGTAACTATTCTTGCAGATGCTAATTATACTTGCAATAATATCAAGGCAGGTAATATGATTCCACCTAACAAGGAAGCTATGGATGAAATTAATCCTAAGACTACCAAGGACATGGTTATGAAAATATTTGGGAAGACCTTAAAACTTGAAGAAACAAGTATGGGAGAATACAAGCTGGACATGACTCTGTCACTGACAGAATTATTAATATCACCAAGATTCTATGGAAGACCCTCCTCCTCTTTCACACCTACCGCATATAAAGGGCCAAAAATCCATAAAGAAAATGGCATGGTTAAGGCATCCACCTCTTCTTTAGATAACATAGAAGAACATGCATTCTTGGACTGGCTTTACAAGGGAGAACCGATGGAAGGTGAGGTAAAACATGTGGAAATATCCCTGAAATAGTATGGTAAAGCATACAACCTCCTCAAGAAAATGAGATATAAAGGAAAAGGACCTCTAAGTAACATAGGAAGAGGACTTATTGAACCTATACACATGGATTTTAGGAATACTAGAGACAAAAAAGGACTAGGTTTAATAATGAATCTGACAAACCTACTTCAAAAGATAGTCTAATCTCTGACAAAGGGAGTGATGAAACAAAAGAGATAGAACTAGAACAATGTTCCTATGAAAGGTTATTACATGTTGGCATAGAGAATCCCAACTATCAAGGAGAGTGATATGTACCAAGCTTTAAGGTACCGCAAGATATTCATGTCCCTTTGTTACCACATGCTCCTATTCAAGAGGTCAAAGACACAATGACAAATAATCCAGAGGTACCATTGATAGAAATAGCTATAGAGAGCACACCTGAAAATAGGATTCACATCCTAATAGGGGGCAGTTAGTCAGAATCACACATTTCCTTGATTTACCACACTTTGATCCATAGGTGGCTAATCGAGTACATCAGATAACTATTGCAAAAATATTAAACAGGTTTGATGATGAAATAATAGACTCTCATGATTATGAATGGGATGAGCTATCTGTTGCCACCAAGGAAATTGAAATAGATGTGATTCACATGTTTATAGCTCCATCGACACCCAACAAACATTCTAACACTACTCCCAACAATAGTGATATTCCTAAAGTAGGGAAAGAGTTCCTTCCCCCAATCATTGATGGATATACTGGTGTTCTTATAAGTCTAGAAGAAATTCAGAGGTGAAAAGAAAGAAGCCTCATTTTAAGGAGATATGATGATGAAAGTTATACTAACGAGTCACTAGACTTTGGTCCACATATAACTAACAATGAACCTTTTAATGATGATCTAACTCTTATTGATCTAAACATCAAAGAACTTAACTTAATAGAACATGTCATGTCAGTTAATAGTCTTGACGCTAACACGATGTTGTTCTTCCTAGAGTCTAACTCCTTGTCTTTAATAATACCCAACCTAATTGATTGGACTAATACAGATCCCACTCCTATCCTCAACTTTCCCAATGAGTACACCTTGGATTTCTATCTAAACGCTTGTGAACCTTTCCCTTCTTCCACCAATGCAAGGAGCGTGAACCTGTCACGGGAGGATATCAAGTTTCTCACTCAAAAATTGAAAAATAAAAAGAAAAAAGGAACTGATGGTGAAAACCACATTGTGGCAGTGTTAGATCCTAAAATAGTAAAAACAAAAGACATATCCGATGATGAAAACCTCTCAGAGGAACCAAAGGATGAGATTCTTGATATCCTCCCTGAGCACTTTAAAGAAAGGCCTTCAGTTTTGATAGAACCAATACAACTAGTTAATCTAGGCACAATTGAAGATCCTCAAATAGTACACCTAGCACAATTTGTGTTAGAAGAGGAGAAGACATAGTTCACCAAGTTCCTAAAAGAGAAGAAGATCAACTTTGCATGGTCTTATATAGATATGCCTGAACTAGATCTTGAGTTAATAATGCATCACTTGTCTATAGCTCCCAGGATCAAACCCATGAAAAAAAAACTTAGAAAGATGCATCCTCATGTTGCATTGCTAGTAAAAGTGGAGCTAGAGAAATTGTTGAAATCTGGATTCATCAGAGTCATTGCCTATGTAGGATGGAACTCTAATGTGGTCCCAGTGTCTAAATCTGATAAATTGATTAGGAAATGTATAGATTTCAGAGACTTAAACATGGCATGTCCTAAGGACAATTTTCCACTACCTAATATTGATAGACCTCACAGCAGGCTACCAAATGTATTCATTAATGGATGGTTTCTTAGATTATAATCAGATAAAAATTTCCCCTGAGGATCAAGAGAAGACTGCATTTACATGTGCATGGGGGATGTTTTGCTGCAACATCATGCCCTTTGGGTTAAAGAATGCAAGTGCCACATATCAAAGAGCAATGACTACTATATTCCATGATATGATGCATAAAATATGGAGGATTGTGTGGATGAAACCTTAGCTGAATCCAAGGAAAGGAGAACTCATATTGATGATTTAAGAAAGATATTGGATTGAATGGAGAAATTTCAACTCAGGCTCAATCCAAAGAAATGTGCCTTTGGGGTCCAATCAGGAAAGCTCTTAGGGTTTATTGTCTTTGTGAAAGGAATTGAGGTAGATCCTGCAAAAGCCAAAGCTATACTACAGATGACTCCTCCATGCAACATCATTCAAATGAGGAAATTACAAGGGAGACTTCAATCAATAAGGAGGTTCATGTCACAACTTGCTAACAGAGCACAACCCTTTACCAAATTACTACATAAAGGGGTCACTTTCAAATGGGATGAACATTGTGAAGCCAACTTCAGAGAATCAAAAGAATACCAGGCTACTCCTCCTATTCTTATGGTGCCTATTCATGGAAAACCATTACTCATGTATATTCAGCTACAACTACATCAATAGGAGTATTTCTTGCACAAGAGGATGAAACAAAGAAAGAAAGAGCTATCTACTACATCAGTAGAACACTAGTCTCCTATGAGCTCAATTACAACATTATTGAGAAAGCATGCTTAGCAGTTGTCTTTTCATCATAGAAATTGAGACACTACATGCTCTCACATACAGTAAGGCTCATTGCTAAGATCGACCCTCTGAAGTACCTTTTAAGAAAAATAGCATTAACAGGACGTTTGGAAAAATGGGTCCTCATTCTAAGTGAATTTGACATTGAGTATGTAGACCGAAGAGCTATTAAAGGACAAGTCCTCGCAGATCAACTAGCTTATTCTCCACTCCAAGATGATGAACCTTTAAGGATTGAATTCCCTAATGAGACCATTATGCATCTAATAGAGTATTTATGGAAGATGTACTTTGATGTTTCTTTCACACAAAAAGGCACTGGAGTTGGAGTTCTATTCATAACTCCTCACGGCTATAAGATACCCAAGTCTTACAAGTTGATGTTTCCATGCACGAACAACATTTATGAATATGAAGCATTGGTAAATGGTCTTAAGCTTGCCATGGAATGGAAGATTGTAGAGTTACACGTGTATGGTTACTCCTAGCTCATTATAAATTAGGTCAATGGATATTGTCAGATGAAATATGAGAGGTTGACACCCTACAAACAACTGGTTGATGACCTAAACAAGTACTTCATCTTCATCACAATCCAGCAGATACCCAAAATAGAGAACAAAGCTACAGATTCAATGGCTACATTGGCATCCATGTTACAACTGGAGGAAAATCAATTCTTCTATGACTTCTTGGTGGAATAATGATCCTATCCTACCTTTGATACCCCTGAATACCATGTAATTTATGCTTTGAACACCCCAGACCAATCTCGGTATGCCAATATCATTGCTTACCTAACTGACCAAACCATTCCCAATGATCTATCTTGAAATGAAAAAAGATCCTTGATTAGGATAGCATCACATTACATCCTCATAACTAATAACTTATATCAATGAGGTCTCGACAGTACGCTTCTTAGATGTTTAGAACTCAAAGAGTGAGATCGTGTGTTAAACGAAGTCCACAAAGGTGTATGTGGATCACATTCAAATAAATTTTCACTAGCAAAGAAACTTCTCAGAGTAGACTATTACTAGCCTACCATTGAAAAAGATGCTATTCAATTTTCCAAAACATGTCATAAATGCCAGACACATGGAAATCTTATCCATGCTCCTGCCAGAGAACTTATACCTTTCATTACACATTGGCCATTTTAGCAATGAGCCTTTGACATGGTTGGACAAATATATCCCAATTCTTCAAATGGACACAAGTTCATCATTATGGCCATTGAGTATTTCGTAAAGTGGGTCGAGGTTGTGTTGCTAATCAAAGCCATTGGCAAACAGGTGGCTATGTTCATTTTAAACTACATTATCTGTAGATATGGGATACCCTCTTCAATTGTAACAGACAATGGGGGCCAATTTAAAAACCAAGACATTCATGACCTTTGCGAACAGTTCCACATCACTCGACACTGCTCAATCTATTACCCTCAAGGTAATGGACAACTGAGGCATCTAATAAGAATATTCTCAAAATCCTACATCAAACTATAAGTAAGTCTGGCAGAGACTGACATTTACAAATGAATATGGCACTATGGGCCTATAGAATGAGCATTAGAACACCAACTGGAGCCACTCCATTTTACCTAGTCTATGGTGCTAAAGCAGTACTACCTATTGAGGTTTAAATCCCATATTTGCATATATCTTTACAAGGTCTTGATATTGATGAGCAATACCGCATCGATAGGGTGAATTCTTTAGACCTACTTGATGAGCGCAGGCAACAGGCATTCAATCATCTGAAGGTGTACCAAGCATGAATGTCCAAGGGGTACAATAAAAAATTTAAACCACACCAATTTCAAGTGGGGGATCTCGTCCTAAAGGAAAATGCTAAGAACCATCCTAACAGAGAATAGAAGAGAAAGTTTGAACCTAACTGGATGGGACCTTATGTTATCACTGCTACTTTTGGGACTGGAGCTTATTAGCTGGCTACACCTGAGGGATATTTCCATCTAGATCCTATCAATAATTTACATTTGAAGCAGTTCTATGCTTGATGTTCAGCTAGCAGAGCCTGTACAGTGTAATAGTTCTCCAAAAATACCAAAAACATTCAAAAAATTGATCTTGAAGAAATACAAAAATAGTGGGAAAAGTCCTGTAGAAAGGTATCCTTGGTGAAAACCTAGTAAATAGGTTCCTTGATACTACAAAAACACTCAAAAAAGAAAAAATAACAAAAAATTTGAAAAAGCGAAAATTGCCTTGATGACAACCTGGTAAAATAGGCATCCTGGTAGCAAAAAGAATACAATTTTTGCCAAGTGGTGAAAACCTGGCAATCAGGTGTCACTTGTGTTCTGTGCTCCATCTATCAATGCACTACTGATACTAAACCTTCCCAATTGCACCTGTGCTAAGAGGTGACTTTGTTTCCTTATGAAATTCTTATCCTTTCTTGGGATGTGTTTGTATTTTTGTCTTAGGGTCAAGTCATTTTGTGCTGAGGGAATTTTTGCCAGTATGATAGGTAGCATCTTCTAGGTCATCATAGGATGGTTTGTCTCATGACACAATTCTTCTCAATGTTTTCACCAAACTGTCACTTTCATGAAACAAGGATGACACAAACATTGCACTAACATGAATGGTGTTCCTACGACCTACATTGGATTTCAAATAGGAAGAAAGTTATACACAGACATGCAACACATATTTATTGAATCCCAACTTTTGATTGATGAATCTCTAATGCACTTGAAAAATGAATCAATGGTATTTATCAATACTACCTAAACACAGTTTGATCTTGGTTTGATTATGACTCTTTTTATGTACCCATGATGTTTTCACTGGGGGCATCTAAGGAGTTATTAATTTTATTTGATTGATTCACAATTGATAGTTTTTATGTCTTCTAAGTTACTTCATGATGTCTGTGCAAAGATAAATAGTCACAAGGATAGGGGGCATAACATTTTCTTGGTTTTCTATGTATGGTGATTGTTCCACATGATCCTATAAATTTCACCTAACTTAGATGTTTATGGTAAGAGATACCACTATGGGTGCATAGCCGCATATACATCGATCTTTGTTATGTGTAAACTATGGTGAGGTTGACACAATTTCCTTGTCTATTTTCTAACTCAGGTTCTCGCTAAGGTATACGAAGCATAATGTACCCAATGATATGAATTTTCAAGGTCATTGCGGGTCCAATATCTTTCCTTACACAGAATGTGATATAATAAAAGGAAGGTGACTATTTTTTTATCATGGCTTCTATGCCTTGATGCCTAAGTCTATTTTTGACATTCTAATAAACATAGTATTCATAATTTCATAATATCAGTGGGTATTAGTGATGGTTGTTCTATCCAGTGGTATCCATTCCAAAAAGCACCCAATGATGATAAAAATGTCCAATATCTGTCAATCAATGACAAGTCCTAAGATTCTACATATAGCTGCATTTAGAGATTGCATGATGCATTTGTGAAAGAAACAAAAACATAAGGAATTTGAGCTCAAAAATGATTTCTATTTTCTTCTAAAAATCCAAGTTAATTCCATCCATTTTACTAATATCTATATCATTGCACATCCATAGCATACATTTTGCATTCATAAAATGAGACAGAGGAAAAATAAAAAAATAAAGCATTTGTGCATTTTATTTCTACATCCTAGAGTGCATCCATACATTTTACTTGCATAAGAAAAACTCAAAAACATACATTTTGCATATTCACATAGTATCATTTGAAACATATTTATATCAGTGATAAATCCAAATGCATAAATGATGTCATCATCTAATCTAACTCATCATAAGACCAAGATACAATCACATGTGCAAACAAATCTATCAAAGCGTATGGAACTCATGAATCATGTCAGAATCCAAAACAACTACATCAAATATATATATCAAAACATCATGCTACAAAGATCAACAATATGGAACAAGTCTATATAAAGAGTATCAGAGGGTCAAAAGAATCAAATATATCTATATATGTCATGTGTCATCATAGAAAAGAAAGATCTCAGAAGGATCCAAATATACAATATAAATATGTGACAAAATACAGACTCAGCTCTGGCTTCCTCCCTCTCCCTGATCTAGAGGAGGAGGAGGTGGTGGTGGTACAAATGGTGGTGGAGGAGGCATGGCCCCCTTAGACTGTTGAGAAACCTATGAATAAGAAAGTTCTCTTTGGCCCTCTGGAACTGCATCATGGTATAAAGCAAAGTAATAAGCTACTCTCAGTCCCTGGTGAGTGGCTATTCGAGCGTGTGTGCCTCTCTCCGCTCTAAGCATATCCCCTGTCTATCTCACTCTTCCTTGAGATGCTCCAGCTATGCATCCCTATCTGTTAGTAGAGCCTCTAAAGTGGTGATGCATGCTCTAATTTGCTCTCTCTGGCTCACACTGAGATAGTGGGTCTCCATCTCTGCCAAAATCCCTGTCAAAATCTTGTCCTAAAGCTCTATCCTATGACCTATCAGGCTGCCTCTTCTGCTACTAACTCTACTCTCTATGCAGCTCCCCCATAATTAATGGCCCTAGATCTATTTGGGGAGAAACAAATCTGAATCAGGTGTGCCAACCCTCTCCACTCCCACTAGCCACATCTGCAGTGCCACCCATAGCTCCAACTCCCCTATCATCTCCACCATTATCACCATCATCTGGAGGAGGACGTCTCCCGTCCCTCCCTCCATCTCTACCTCTATCCCTTCCTCCATGTCTAATAGCACCCCTATCTCTCTATGCTCCTCCTCTCCCCCTGGCAGGGCGGTCATCCAAATCATAATCTATCAGATCCTCTATACGAGGAATGACCTCCTCAGGCACTATGAATTTTGGAAGTGGATGTTGAAGCATCTCTGCAACATACCCATCATAAAAACCTACATCTGCAACATCACAACAAAGGTCCCAATCAACTCTAACCATGTCTCTAATATCCTGGTGGGCAGTCTCATATACCAGCTAGGCACCCCATAATAGTGCCTCATCATGGATTTGAGCATATACAGTCACATCCTGGGTCTGCCCTATTGCTCATCAAACTGCCTCAAGACTTGGGTATGAACAAACTGCTCTATAATGTATCTAGTCCTCCCAATAAGGTACCTGCTCTGAAAAAAAATGGAACCTATCTGGCATCCGAGGTCCACTCCTCATAGTCTAAGTATGGCCACAATACTACCTCTATCATATCATCAAAAAGCCTCCGCCAGTACTCTACCTTTCCCAGATGGGGCTGTTGAATCAGGCTGGCATACATATAAACATAAGGATACTCAGGTTCCCACTGCCTGTCTATGATGGTTCATGTCACTTGGATATGCTCCTAGGCCTAGATCTAAAGAATCAAAATGCCCATAGTCATGCTCCGAGTATAATGATACACAATCTCATGGAGCTCTCGATACATATGGGTCAGAATGCAGCTGCCCCATGCAAATCTCCATCTCGAGACAACCATCTTGTCCAACATATCTACCCATCCTATAAGGTATCTGTGTTTTCCTTTGTCTGGCATTAGGATGCCACTAATCAAGCCTACTAAATACATAGATAACTGATCATAGTGATCGCACATGTAATCCCAAGAAAGGTATCTCCGATCAATGGTATCATCTTGGAAATACTTATTTGCTGCACCAATTTCCACGACAAAACTCGACTCAAAGCGCACCTCATGACCAATAATGGGAACTCACAGTATGCACCATACGTCCTCCAGAGTGACTGTCATCTCCCTGGTTAGGAGATGGAAGGTGTTATGCTTTGAGTGCCATTATCTCAGCAAGAGCAATCAATAGCCCCTAATTTATCCCTATATCGGGTAAACCAATCAAGGATTGTAATCCGCAATGGACGACTACCTCCTGCTCATCATCTAACAAAAGTTTGGCCAAAGCAAGCACACACCCCATATATGTACCTCAAAATGCGACTACCTCAAAATTGAGTTATTTTTGGCAATTCAAAGATACATCAGTCTTCTATCTAAGACAAAAGTGCAGAATCATGATCAGCTAAGTGATTTAGGATCCGCAATAGACAAACAGTTCAAAATAGATAAGTTTCTAAGTCCAAAAAATGAGATGCAATCCTGGAAAGATAGGGTGCGATCTCTTTTCCCAGATGTGATCCTAGAAACACAGGATGCGATGGAGAATACTGGGTGTGATCCCAAAAATCTTAGATGTGACCCCAAAAATAGGGTATGATCCTGAACAGATAGGGTACGACATAAACTAGATTTTTTCTCCTAAACTAAGCTAAAAATAGAGCAAGCATATGTGATCTAGGAAATCCTGGATGCGACGCAGAAATTTAGGAAATAAGATGCAATCCAGGAAATAATGAATGCCACACGGGTTTAGCAGGGTACGATCTGGAATCCCGGATGCAACCCAAAATTTAAATTCTTATAAAAGCAACATAAATGCATGAAAATCAAAATTACAAATTTCACGAGGTAGTTTTGCGAGTACTTACCGGAGGTGCATAGTTGGTTGAACGCTAATGATGATGACTGAGCTCAAAACAATGCTTCCTCACAGGGACTGCCATCTTCTTTGTAGAGCTCTCAAATTTACTATGGGTAAAAATCAAAATGAATAGTAAAATGGTAATTTTTGAGACATATATTGGTCTTTTGAGCTATTTAGGGGTTCCAAAACTCCTCCCAGGCAACTGAAACTCCATTTTTGTTCTCTTTTTGATCAATCTGGAACCAAATCAAAGGTGCCTAAGGTCTTTTATGCATTATAGTAACATTTTACGATAGCTCCTAAAAATGCAGAATTGCTCCATTTGTTCCAAAATCTATCAAATTGTAGATTTCATCAAAAAGCTTGGTCTGACATCATTTTATTAGTCTCACCACTCACATTTTCATGTGATTAATTTGGTTTCTATGTGTTTATTCTTAAACACACCTTTTTTCTTCACTTCTTCTACTCCACTCTTTCTTTCCCCACCCATTCCATGCAAGTGATACATCATTTAAACAGAGGGATTTCATTCTTTTCCTTTGATTTCATTTTGGAGGGGGCATGATCACACTATCATCAATCAAATTCTTTCTCAAAACAACATTAAAATGACTTCATAATCAAACAACTAGGGGCATGACAGTTTCCTTGACTAAGTCACAACTATTGGATAGAAAGCTTTGGTTCTCATAAGCTGGATATCTTGTGTTTCCTCATTTTAAAAGATTCTTATTGAGCTCCTAGTAGCTTCATACTGACTTTTGGATGACAACCAAGTTCAGAATTAGTATTATCAATCTTTGGATGACAACCAAGTTCAAAATTGGTATCTTTAAGATATTTTATTGACCTTTGTATGACAACCAAGTTTAAATTCAATTTTATTAGTTTAGTTCAATCAAGTATGAGATTGATCTCATTAGGTATTTCATTCGATCATGAGAAAAATTCTTAATCTTTTTGAAGTCAAAATCAAAAACTTTCTTTGAATCAATGCGTTGCTCGCACATCAATTCAAAGAGGGGAAAATGTAACCACCTGGATTCGATCTGCTCTGATTATAGACACTATTTTCCCTAAGTATGATCATACCCCCAATTATGTTCAGACAACTCTTCAATTGGCTAAAATAACTCATTCAAATCAAATTTAATCTCCTAAGTGATCTAATCACTAAATTTTATTAATCACCTAAGCCAATCAAATCAAATCAATTCAAATCAAACATGGCTAAGGTAATTAATTTAAGAGGAATTAAATAAATCCCTATTTATATCAAACCACTTGAAAAAAGCATATCTTCTAGCCTAAATTAATCTAATTAGTTGGCTATAGTCCTAATTAATTATCTAAAGCAATAAAAAGTTTAAATAATTAATTTTCCTATTTTTGAATGAATATATTAATATAATTCATTTCATTAATATTTCCTTAGACCCCTAACCTAACCTACCTCACCTACCTTGACCCTAGGTTCAAACCCATCACAACCTATTCACCCCATGGTAAGTCTAATCCTAATCCTAATCCCATTCTAACCCACCTCCTAATGATGTCACATTCCTAAAAATGTGATTAGGAACTCAACCCACTTGAGAAAGTCAACTTTCTCAAGCTTGACTCTAAACCCTCTCCATGCCTCTTAAATGCTTGCATTTAATGTATATGACCTCTCCATTCCTCTTAAAAGTTTGCATTCAATGCATATTCCTCAAGCCCATGCTTCTTTAATGCCTTTGGCATTTATTCCTCTTACACCTCATTAATGAGTTTTGCAACTGTATTAATGACCCTTGTCCCCCCTCTCTCTCCTCATTTCTTCTATAAATAGTAGTTTTTGAGCACAAATAAGCTTGAATTTTAGATTGAAAATGTATTTTTATGCTTCTTAGATCATTTGTGAATTCATGTTGCGTTTTAGCTTTGATATTAGGCATTG
This sequence comes from Thuja plicata, assembly GCA_018584345.1. Lineage (NCBI taxonomy): Eukaryota > Viridiplantae > Streptophyta > Pinopsida > Cupressales > Cupressaceae > Thuja > Thuja plicata. The sequence goes on from MU227699.1 coordinate 1,669,922, forward strand.
TTATTATCTTCATTTCTAGAACTAATATGCATGTTTCTTTATCATTTAGATTAGTTTTGATTCAAATATTTCATGCTAGGTTGTATATGTCACTGGAAAAGGCATAATCGAAGGTCTATTATGTTGTTTTTCACACTCCTCCTAGTTAGAAAGCAATAGATCAATTTTAGTGGATTTTCATGCTTTACTAACCCCATTTTCACTAACGTAATGATCTATTGAAGTGTTGTGTCACAGGTAATAGGTGCACTATTTCATACACACACCTACTACATTGCTTGGTCTAGCTTCCTCAATGGTTGAATCTTTTCTCCACATTATTCTCATTTTCTTGATGTCTTCAATGGTGTTACCATTTGCAAAAGTGGTGGTTTCTGTTATTCAGTCTCTGTAGTCCTTTAGATGTCCAACCTTATGATAGTGCAAACATGTCATTCCCAGGTTGGTCCAACCTCTAGGCCTTTTGGTCCATGTTCTCATGCATTTTGCATCTATGTGACCATATGTACCACATGTTTTGTAGTTTATCCATGTATTGTAGTCCCGAACATACGATTACTGACTCTCCTTAGTTTATAAGCATTTTCTTCATTTTTGGGTTTCCATGCTTCACTTTTCCTCTTCCTGCATTCAACAGATGTGTGCCTATGCATTTTTGTAGGTAGGACAATATTTTTCCATACAGGTTTCCTTCTTTGGTTCTTTCACCTTTGATTTACATTCATATGCTTTATGCCCTTTCTTGCTACATTTATAACAATGTCCTATGAATGTAAATATGGATTTAGGAATACCTTTTCCTTTGCTCCTACAAACATTTGAGGTGTGGCCCTGATTTCCACAATGATTTCATGTCAGCTTCATTGGTCTAGTATTGGTGTAGACATCTTTTGGATTAGCTTCAGTTGATGACTCTCCATGTTTGGTGTACCCTAGTCTAGTGTTGGTGTTGGGTCTTCTTTGTGCATTCAAGAATTCATCCATCATTTTTTTACTCTCTTCATCTCTCTTAATCATGTCATTATTTTGTTGTTGAATTTTGGCCTCATGCTTTAGTTTTTCATTCTCCTCTCTTAGTTCACGGATAATATGTATTCTTTCAATGAGTTCCACATTCATTCTGTTTGCTTCTTGACTCATAATAATAATCTGATTAGTTACCTCATGGTGATGCTCTGTAAGTCTTTGTATCTTAGACTCCTTTTCTTTTATCTTTTCTGTGATCTTTCTTCTATCATCAATAGCTAGTTTTCTCTCTTGTTTATCTTGCCTTGCATTTTTCATCACATCAATCATTCTTACCATTTGTGTCTCTTGGCCGATTTGCAGAGATTTGACTTGTCCAGCCAGATGGAGATTGATTTCAATTAGGCTTGTGATGCTTTCTTCTGATGTATTTGATGCCTTGCTTGTATTTGATCCTAAAGACTCAAAGAAATCTGGAATCTCTTCCTCATGATAATATGTTTCACTATAGTGAGAAGCCATAGTCTTTCTTTCATCCAGAAATTGTCTCATGCTGATTCTAGCTTCTTTATACTATTCATAGAACATCTGAATTTCAAGCTTTTTATTCTTAATATTTTTTTCAAGTTTGTACTTCTCCATTGTATGATATTTTATCTTAAGCCTTTAAGATTTCCAAGAAGAGATTTAGCTTTGACACCAATTGTTGGGATTAATGGGAAGTAGTACTGAGAGGGGAGGGGTGAATTGGTACCTCTAAAACTTTTAATTTTTTTCACCTTTCATCATTAGTAATCAATATTTATTGTATTACCAACCATATCTGATGTTCTTTCCTATGCATGTAATATTAATTCATAATATTAATTGTATGCAAAATTCATAGAAACATTCATGAAATTAATAGACACATAACACAAGATATGATATCCAGAAAACTCCTGTTAGGAAGTAAAAACTGCGGTGGGGATGGCACCCACAAAACTTCAATATCTATAGAATGGAAGGGAGATGGTTAAGGCTTACAATTTGATCACTTTTGATGATCTACCCTGTTAGGAGTATTGATGTGGAGACCTGTTAGGATCTACTCTGTTAAGAGCTTTAGCAACACTGATGTAGTGTGCACTCGGTTAAGAGATTTACAATAGGACTATTAAGTCCACCTTCCTTCAAAGGATTTCTTAAGTATACCTCACTTGTTATAATGTGTACAATATGTTTGAATTGATTGTATGCAATCTATAATTTTTAATTACAGATCCATTAAATCTCACAGTATATGAATATCACCTATAGCGATTGATTAATACCTTTTCTTGCTTGTCGATAGCCTATGTTCTTGTTCTTGAAAACTAATTTGATCCTTTTTTGTTCTTGCTGCATGAATTCTCTTATCTGATCCTTAGATGATCTCAGTGGCTACAATCATCATCAAATCACATGTTCATAATTGATTGAGCATCTATTTATACAAATATTTGACCTATTTTAGAATCACACATTACAATGTTAACTTTAGATCCAAGGTATACAACTTGACCTCGATCCTTTAGTTTTCATGTTTTAAATCAGTTAAACTGATAAAAAAATAATATTTACATTTCTTTTTCCTCATGTAATGGATTTAAAACAAATCAAGAAGCTAAATATAAAACTTCAGTGATTTATTTGACGTAGAAAGTTAGATCCAATTTTTGCGGGATGTAACTAACTATTGGTTCTTGATCATCAGTGTGAACTAAAATTCTGTCGGTGTTCCTTCTTTGAACTGATCATCAGGTTCCCTTCATTTGTTGGGTTCCACTCTTGTATGTTTCATTGGGTTGCATTGTTTGTTACTCGTCGGGTTCCTTTGTCCTTTCTGTCATCGGATAACACTAAATAGTGTTCGTCGGGATGCTTTATACTTAACAGTATCGGTAATCTTGGCGTCTGGTAGTACTATACCCTTTCTGTTGTAGTATAAACTAATGGTGTTTATCATGTTTTTCCTTGTATATACTAATGGAAAAATATAACATCTTTAATTGACACCCTTTGGATAAAGAAGCTTCATAATATAAATATGATATCCTACCATTACTACTTGAAAATAATTTCCAAGGGATCATAGATGCTCTATCCTACCACAGACACGTGTGCATTCCTTATCATAGCCTTAACAAAATCTTAATCTCATGAGGTTGTAGTGGACCCAATCGATCTAGATTGAGGAAAAACAACTTCCACTTTCTACATTAAAAAGGTACCATATCTCTCTCTTCAAGGGTAGGTTATTTATTACTACCATGTCATGTTGTATTTAGTTGTATGTATCTCTAATTTTTTACTGTCTACTATGCTATCTTTAGCATATGTATCTTGTGACTTATGTAAATATGATTATGATTGACCTTAATATATTACAAGAATTGGCTCTCCATCATAGTTATGAACTGTTAGGTAGGTCTATGTATTTTTATGTGCTTGAATGTGACCTCTAAATCAGGTACAAACCCAACATAGTCCGTACTCGATCATTCAATTCACAAAGAGGAACATAAATTGTTCATCTTGCAAATTTGATTGAAGTGACTTGTTGCCTCCTAATTAGTTGGGGATGTCGAATTTACTCTTAGAACGAGAGCCAACAATCTTGACCATCGCTAAAATGGAGGATTTCTAAAGCAGGAGAGATAAGCAAATTTTCATTAATCTATGAAAGAAAATGCAATTAATCTAGAAATGAAGTACCATTAAACTAGAATTGAAATTCATATTAATCTAGAATTTCTTGAAAAGATGATGAAATTAAGATACTAAATATGTAAGCAAACTACATTAAGAATCAACATATTACTAATCCAAATGAAACTAAAGCTAACTATGCAATAAAGCTTAAAAGCATGAAAATCAAGACAAATTTAACTATAATTTTCATGCTCTCAAATTCATCCTCTCAAATGAAGAAAAAGATGTCCAATATATAGAAAAACCATGGAAAGAGGGTGAAGAGTTTCTTGAAAAGAAATGGTTGCCTCTTCATTTTCATGGATGGAGATTGAGACAAAAAAGCAAGGATTATTTAATTAAAAGAGTGGATTATTGCCACATGAGTGGCCTTTCATATAGAATTATGGAATTCTTTTTGAGGATAATCCATTCAAATAATTAAATAATTATTCAATTCCTTTTGATGTGTATTAGCTAAAGAGGGTGGAATTAATTTAATTTAAAAGAACTTAGGACTTTAGAATTAAATTAATTAATCATAGGGATTTTTAGCTAATAAACCTTGATAATTTAGGAATTAAATATAGTGTCAAATTTATGCAAATTTAGGTTTTTTGCATTTGAGAATAAGTCAATTAAAGTCAATTAGGAGGAGAATTTTCTTAGTACAGTAGGACTTCAATCATGAGAAAATGTACCAAAATTGATTGGAATTGTAAGGTGCCAATTTTGGGGTATTACATGTATAACTTATTTGTAGGTATATTCTAATTACGATCTCATCCTTGTTTAGATAAGTGGGTGGCAGCTAATGGATACACTATCTGGGGACTCTACCCTATAAAGGGGTTGCATAACCACTTCTACCATACTTTAAAAGATTGATTTTAAAGTCAAACCTAAACTACAATGTCTCAGTGAGTTACATATGCAAGGCCATCCCTGATGAGCCCCCAAGGCATTAGGTCTGGCCCTTAGGTCTTGTACTTTTGAGTTCTTCCTTGATCTTTCCACCCCTTACCAATATTTTAGATATTTTGCATCTCTTTAGGAAACTAGTTTTAAATACCTTATGATTGATTTAGCTAAGTTATTGATGTAGCTTATCTTACGATCTTGTATAAAATAAACTATGAATTTTATATCATGCATCTAGTTGTGTAGTCATATATACAGGTGATAGAAATAGAGAGGCAAGGAGAATATGATACACAATTAAGAAAGAAAAATTTAGGTATGTAGTTGCAAGTCATGTTGGTTATTTGAACATCGTAATAAGCTTTATAGTTTCATTTTCTAGATGCGTAAGTTAGAGGGGGCTTCCAATAATAAACCATGTAATAATATATATTAATGCAAAGTAACACCTGAAGATAAATATCTAGACTAATCACCGACCAGGATGTCGTTGGTGATTACTCTGGATATTTATCTTCAGGTGTTTTTTTTAACATTCCATATTGGTCAAAATTTTGACGCACTTTGGTTGAAACCCTCACCAAGACTGGTCTACATATTGACCATTTTGTCTCAAAATTTAGAGTCATGGGTTAGGCATCCTAGTTGGATGGGCCAAACATTTTGACCGACATCGGTCGAACCTTCGACATATAAACTTGGCAATTACAAAAGTCAATTTTGAACAAGATTAGCATAGAACATTCTCCCTTAACAATGATGTGTCAAAATTTAGACTAGAAAAATAGCGACAAGACCATTTTTCAATCATTCCACCAATCTTGGTAGAAAATTTGACCAATATTTTTGTCAAAAATAGGTGCCAATTCTACTAGTGTGTAGAGATCACTTAGTTTCATACACATTGCTATCTTCTAGAAAATAACTCTAACCAATAGATTAGGGTTGAGTTATGGGATCACCCAGCTTGGTTCTGTAGAGCCTAAAGTGCATAGGGTTTGGATCAATTGATCATCCCTGTCAGTTGGCCAAGGCTGGTTGAAAATTCAATAATTGAGTAGGAAATATCATAGTATTCAAATCTATTGATTTGGGCACCAACAGACCGACGAATCTACTGGGGACTTGTTTGTTAAAGCTTTTAGAATCTTTGGTGATAATAAGTGTAGACTCTACTCAAAAAAAGAAAATAGAAGAGAAATTAATAAATTTTTTTTTACTCTAAGTGAGGTGGCAACTCTACAATAATTTATGATTAATGGTTTGTCTTGCAGAAGGATAAGTAAAGATCTGAGACACTTATTTTTAAAATGCATGTAGGGTAGAAGATCCATAAATAAAGGACATAACTTCCATATTTAATTAATTCCAAGAATAAAGTCAAATTCAAAGATGGCATTTTAAGGATATAAGTGATTCCCTGACAGAGAAAAAGGAATTTTTGATGAAGAAGAAGGTCTAATATCTAACAATCATATCCTAGGGAGAAATAATGAGAATGAGAATCTTCTTTTCCATCTAGATGTGGATGATCATATTCCCCTACAAGAAATAAATAAAGAGATGAATGATTATGAGGAACTAGATGAAGAAGAAAGGGATCAAAAAATAGATTCCATTATCAAAAAAATGGCTAACATGGGAGCCGATGATCAGGATATGGCTATACATATTAGAAGGAAACCATATGAAATATTGGAGAAGATGAGAATACCTAGAGATATACTTTCCTCACCAAAAGATGAGACAGTAAAGAAAGAAGCAACTAAGAAGGAGAGAACATCTAAGGATAATAAATATTCTAAATATGATGCTCCTCATAAGAAAAATGGAGAGAAAGATTTCAACACTGATCATACTATCCATTGTCTAAACCAATAAATAGAGGAAGATTTGGAAGAAACAACAATGGAAGTGAGCAATATGGCCATTGTAGATAACCAAATAATGGGGAAAATCATGGCCATAGTAGAGGGTAGAATGTAAATCATCATAATGTGGGTCAAGGAAGAAGGGAATCCATGGTGATAGAAATATATAAACACCTAGATTGTGATGGGATAGCTGGGTACCCAAACCCCATCTCTAATGAGTTAAGGATTTCCATTCCAAAATTTGTAGGGAACGGAGTTGAGTCTATTGAGAAGCATGTTATTAAAAAAATATTATTGAAGAATTGGATGAAAAAAATGAAGATGTTTTTATGAAGTTATGTGTACAATCTTTGATATAAGTAGCTACTGAATGGTATAGAGGACTACCTGATAGTCTATTTAAAGTTGGTTTGATTTTGTAAATCAGTTTATTGAGAAATTTGGTGACCATTGTAACCACCTGAATTTGGTCTGTCACAACTATGGACCCTATTTTCCCTAAGTGTGATCATACCCTTGATTTATGTCCAAACGACCCTGTTACTACTTGGCATAATTATTTTAATCAATTTAATATCCTAGGTGATTTTTATCACTGATTTATATTAACTA